>VCHN02001848.1:0-19723 GCA_007115665.2 Sequoiadendron giganteum
TGGTATTCCTAGACTCCTAGGAGTATCCAGCCAACTTCATGATTCTTTCCCCTAAAGAAACACTAGGAGGATATCCAATTATCCTTGATCGGCCCTGATTAGCAACTACAGACGCTTATATTGGATGTTGGTCAGGTGATTTGACCATTTCGGATGGCACGAGCACTAAAAAGCTTGTTCTATATCCTCCTTCTCAGCCATCCCACAATGAAGAAAAATCAGTATGGCCATATATTGGTGAAGAAGCTGAAGACGTCAACTTTGTGGCATAGCTTATGATGCTCAAAAGAAGTCCTTTCCTACAGCTTCAATATGAAGATGAGGTGGTATCTGGTATTATTCAGAACCAAAGTCAGATAGAGGAAGCATCATCTTGTTCTGCATACATCGAGCAAACACTTATGTCTGTTATGGATGATCTTCCTACAGCAACTCTTCCGGCAAATAGACTTCCTGCAGCCACTCTTCCTATAGCAATTGTCTCTACAAACACTCTTCCTGTAGCAATTGTCACCACAGACAAAATTCCTGTAGAAACAAGTACATTTCACTCAATTTTGTCACCTAAAATTAAGATACCTTGTATTAATGAAGTAGCTATGATAGATCTTGTCACACAAGTACAGGTGTCTGAGGGATGCTCTCTAAGCATTAATAATAAATTGAATGAGGAACAACAGTTGATATTAGAAAATTTGTTGAAAGCTCATCAAAAAGAATTTGCCTGGGATTATCATGACATGAAAGGACTAGATCCAAAACTTTGTACTCATAGAATCTATATCAAGGATGATTGTACGCCTGTCAGACAACCACAATAGAGAATCAGCCCTGTCTTGAGAGAAATTGTCAAATCTAAACTGCAAAGGTTGCTACACGCAGGATTTATCTACCCTATTTTAGACAGCCAGTGGGTGTCCCCATTGGTGATTGTGCCCAAAAAGGGATGGAAATGGTGGGTTTGTGTTGACTATAGGGAGCTCAATGTTGCCACTAAGAAGGATCACTTTCCCCTACCTTTTATGGAGCAAGTCCTAGACTCTCTTGCAGGAAAATGGTACTTCTCCTTTCTTAATGGATTTAGTGGATACAATCATATTCAAATTGCACCAGAAGACCAAGAGAAGACTACATTTACATGTCCTTGGGGGACATATGCATATTATGTGCTTCCCTTTGGGTTATGCAATGCACCTACCACTTTTTAGAGAGCATTCATCAGTATATTCACAGATATCTCCCTTGACTGCATGGAGATCTATATGGACGATTTTACTACCTATGGTGCCACCTTTGATGAAGCACTAGAGAATTTGAAGAAAGTACTACAGAGATTTGAGGATCATAATTTATCCTTAAACAATGAAAAGTGCTTCATGATGATGCAGGAAGGTGTAGTTCTTGGCCACCACCTTTCACACCTAGGCATTCAAGTTGATCCAGCAAAAATTGAGGTGATAAATAATCTACCTATACTTGCAAAACAAAAGGATGTTAGGAGTTTTTTAGGACACGCAGGATATTATAGACATTTCATCAAGGATTTTAGCAAAATAGCAGCACCACTATATAGTCTTCTGATTAAAGATGTTGAGTTTCAATGGACAGAAAGTTGTGATAAAGCATTTTATGATTTAAAGATAGCTCTAACTCATGCTCCTATACTTAAGGGACCAAATTGGGAAATCCCTTTCCACATCCATATTGATGCCTCAGATTATGCAATAGGAGCAGTCTTAGGACAAAAAGTAGAGGCTATTGAAAATTCCATTTATTTTGTCTCGTAAAAACTTGCAGGGAGCTGAATTCAATTACACAGTCACATAGAAAGAAATGTTGGTAGTAATCTACGCCTTGAATAAATTCAGGCACTATATCACAGGTTATCAAATTTTTGTAGACACTGATCATGCAACCATTAGATACCTCATGAAAAAACTCCTAATCTTAGGAAGATTATCTAGATGGTTTCTATTAATGCAAGAATTTGACATAACTATTGCAGACAAACCAGGGAAGGAAAATGTGGTTGCAGATTTCCTCTCAAGGCTAACCTCATCAGATGATACTCAAGCCATATATGACTCATTTACTGATGAGCATCTATTCTCCATTATTGTGCACACACCCTATTATCTTGATATATCCGATTACCTTGTGACAGGGAGAGTTCCTCCCCACTTCTCCCCAAAAGAGAGAAGAGTGTTGATTGAAAAATCCTTCCCTTTTTCATGGATAGTTGGATGCCTATTTTATATTGGACCTGATCATGTTATGAGACGGTGTGTGATGGAAGATGAAACCTATGAAATTTTGCATCCATGCCATGATGAACCCTGTGGAGGCCACTTTGCAGCTAAATGGACAGCAATGAAAATCTTCAACACAGGATACTATTGGCCTACATTATACAAAAATGCAGGAAGATATACAAGGAAATGTGATAAATGTCAAAATATGGGTAGGCCAACAAAGTTAGATGAGATGCCACTCTGTCCACAAGTGATAGTCACACCATTTGACAAATGGGGTTTGGATTTTGTAGGGTCCATCGATCCACCATCCAATGGTAAGTCCTATATTCTAGTGTGCACTGATTATGTAACAAAGTGGGTAGAAGTCAAAGCCATGAAGCATGCACGAGACAACAAGGTTGTGAAATTCTTGTATGAAGAAATTTTCACAAGACATGGGGTACCAAGAGAAATAGTAACTAATCCAAGCACTCATTTTACATCAGCCCTTATTATAGCATTGGTTAATCAATATAACATCAGGCACAGGAAATCCACTCCTTATCACCCTCAAGCAAATGGACAAGTCAAGGTGACAAATAGAGAGATTGAGGCCATCCTCACCAAAATAGTGCATATTCACAGAAAAGATTGGGAAAATAGATTTATCAGAGGCAGTTTGAGCTAACAGAACCACCTGGAAGACAACTACAGGCTTCACACCATTTGAGCTGCTATATGGGAAAACAGCCATGATGCCTATAGAATTTGAGCACAAGACTCTCATAACTTCTCTAGAGTTGGGGATGGATTATTCCAAGGCACAAAAAGAACAGATTATGCAGCTGAATGAATTAGACAAGTTGAGGAAAACAACATTACATCATACTGAACTTGTACAAAGTCAAAGAATCAAATGGCATGACAGATTCATCAAAGAAAAGAAATTTTAGCCAGGCGATTGGGCATCACTTTATGATTCACATTACAAGGATAATGTAGATAAATTGCAGAGTAGGTGGCTAGGGCCATATCAAGTGGCAGAAGTCTTTCCCAATGGAGTTGTGTAGCTCATGACCATTGACCCAATGAAATTCAAACTACTGGTGAATGGGCATCATCGCATATTAGAGTGTTTCATTTAATCATTGTACTATAAGATGGGTGTTCACATAATTTTCTTTTAAATCCCCCATCAAATCAATCTTTCCATTCCGCATGTGTGGACACATATCCAAATTTGGGTTGGGGGAGGGGTAAGCAAGATGCAAAAAAATTTCCACGTGTCAATATATGATTATCTGCATCAACAAATCTTGTTGAGTTGATTCATGATTTAAAATAAAGGACAGCTCGCATGTGTGATGTGACACTAAACTTCCGTTGCCATTTCCTCTCATTATGATTCATTTTATTACCATTTCTAATATTCTTAACTCTATCATAATTCTGAAATGCAAGTGGTAAGTTGCTAAAAACAGGGTAAGAGGAAATTCAATCGATGGATTCACCTAGCAAGCAAGCAGAGAAAAAAAATTGAAAAATAAAGAGGTAACTTTGCAGGGTGATGAGTTGAGCATAGAAAATGGGAGGTGGACTCATTCAGAATGAACCCCCAGCTCATGATGCCTTGTTACAGGATGCAGTATGCTTAGCTGAATTTTAGAATTGTGGGTGGCTAGATTATTTTTTTAAGCTGGATGGTTTCAATGAGGGTATTGCATTGGATTTCACTCAAGAATTTTTAGATGGAAAGGCCATGGTGAAAGGACTGGAGGTCATAGTGACTGAAGAATGAATTGTTGAAGTTTTAGAGTTGTCAGATGACGGTGAATCTTACCCTATTTCTAAGGATGTCAGGACAGCCAGAGCCATATTTACAATTCATGGTGACCCTCCACTCACAATTGACAAACAAGGTGCCAAGAGGCTCTCTCTACTAGAGCCATGTAAGTAGGTTTTCATGCATATCATCAAATACATCACTTACAAAGGTTGGTTGTCGAACCTGCATTCAGTACATTTCAAATTGTTGAGTCATATGCGGCATAGGAGGAAGATGAACGTTCCCAATGTACTGTATAACCATCTCTCTATTATGGCAAAAGAAACACAAAAAGGTAGAGAAAACTTTGTATCCCACCACTATTTAATTAAATTGTTCGTTATAAGATCTTTGCATGATAAAAACCCTAGAATGGTCTGGGATGATTTTGTGAACATTGAGCAGTATAGACCTGAGCCCTCTCAGCCTAGGGTTTCATCTCAGTCATGTAGGTCTAGCATAAAATTGAGCATGACCAAAGGAACCCCTGGTGCTTCGACCTATGGTGTTGGTGTGGATTCCCCCATTGTAGAAAGGATTATAAATGTTAGTTCCTTTGATAATGAGAGTGAAAAAAAAATTCACCAGCAGTTTCTGATGATGATGATATCCCATTGAAAACTGTGATAAAAACAAGAGCACAAAAGAGAGAGGAAAAAGCAAGGAAAAGAAAAACACAACCTATGCAAAAAGAAGCGCCAAGCCCTAAGAAAAAGAAGGCTAGCATTGTTCATCCTGCAACCAAAGGAAAACAAAAAATCCCTCTCAAGAAATCGAAGCTGGTCGATCCTGAGCTCTGTGGGACATAGGGTGAAAATACAGATGCTCCAATAGAGCAGGAGAATGTACAGGGAGAAGATGTGTTCGAGGAGGCATCAAAAATGACCCTGGCGGATCTTTCTACCATCGCAGAGGAAGTTGAAACTCAAGAACATGAAGAAAGTCAAGACCTCTTGCAGCAAGACCAATAGTGGGACTTCTTGCAGAAAAGTCAGGAAATAGATCAGTAGTTCTTGTAGCCACCACCGAAAGAAGAACAAGAGGTCTTGTAGTAGAACAAGGAAAGAGGAATCATACCTCAACATCCTGAGTCAGTGAGACCTCCTAAATCTATGCAGATAGTTCTCTATGGGAAGCAGCCATCTACGAAATCTCTAGTAGGAATCCATAATCCTCCTAATTTTACAAAACATACAAAAATTTTAAATTTATGGAAAGAAATATAGAGTTAAGAGAGGAGGAATGGAAGAAGGAGAAGAAACAGTTGAAAAATGAAATCCAAGAGAGAGATGAGATGATCAAAGAAAAGAATGAGGAAATTATTTTTATGAAGGAAAGGGTAAGTGGCATTTCAACTCTGGTGCCACAAATTTTGAAATGTAGGACCCCTCCAAGGGTTTATTCTTTACACTTAAAGCAGAAATACCTTTCCTTTAGAATCTCAAGATTAAATCCCTCCATTGAAACTCCTGCTGAATTTTTTAGTACCTAGAGAATTGCTTCCTCTGAAATGAAAAATTTATTATGTGAATTTTATCCACACAACCTTGTTGTCATAGAGGATAATGACTGGAACCCACTGCCTTATGTTGGAGACATATAATTGAGAGAATTTATGTCCTGGGTGCAGAATGAGATTAGTTGGGGTGAGCAATACAATGCCTACAAAAAGAAGGAATCCAGTATTCTCCTAGCCATTAGGGTTTAATCAAAGAAACCCAAAGGCATTTATACAGATTGGAATAGATTGATCTTTAGGTCGAGCTATGGTAATAAAATTATGCCTGGATTGAAGTTGTTTATAGTGTGTATGAAGTAAAAATTGCAACAAAAGATTCTATGAGGGGATATCTATCCCAGCGATGGAACCTATTGACTGATGAGCTAAAGTAGGCCAAGCCACATTTTATTCACAATTACACTGTTGCAGTGAAGAGAATTGACAAATATATCTAGTTTGGGAGAACCAAAGGGCGTGAATGGCTTCCCCTGACCTTTCAACCGCCTACCCTCCTAAGGCCTGTACCTAATTTTAGATTCTATAGGTATGACATTGAAAAGGAACAACAGCAATGGAGGAGGCTCAAAAGTTGGGAGGATTTTACTGGAATCCTAATTCACCCACGACAAACACTGAATTTGGACAGCTATCAGTTGTAGACTTTAGGGCCTTAACAAAGTAGAAGCATAACTCTTTCCCTGCTAGAGGACCAACAAAACATTAATGTTGATGGTTAAAATGACACAAACAACATTAAAACACAATATTTCTACTCTATTTCTCCTGAAAAAGAAAGACTACATGTAGTGGCCTAACTCCCAAGGTCCTGGTAGTTGGTTCTCAACTATCTGATGTCACTCAATTGGTTCATGCAACTATAATATTCAAGGGGCCTGTGCTGGTAACAAAGGATTCAAGCTATGACTCTCTTTGTCAAAGTAGTTCCTGTAAATCAATGGGTTTAAAATAAAAGAAAAAGATAGATCCAGGGGGTAAATCAGTAAGTATGAATTAAATTTATCTAATATCCAGACATATACTTTTAACAATGAATGTTTTCTTAACCGATCACAAAAACCATAGGATGACACAACCCACAGTATAACTATACCATCGTATACATCTTAGGTGCTTAATTCAATTCCTCTATTTTCCTATCACAAGTATTTCCCAGATTTTAAAACCACACACATTCATTCATCATTAAAACTATAGATCAACAGACTTTAATAACCTTAATTCAATGACAATTTAACAAGATAATCTTTAAACCTGGTTTCTTCTAATGACTTTCATCACATAAGAAACTATCATGCTTCAACACAATCACTGGAATTCAAGTGGATTATAACTCATTAACCTTATCAAACAACACAATTCAATGCAAACTTCATATTTTGTAAACCTACAATTCTATTAACTGTAAACAAGATTTGGTACAATGTATCTCTGCAAAATGCTCTAAAAAAAAAATTCTATCTCCTAGCACTAGGTAAGCCAATCCAATTCTCAATTAGCCGACCCTTACAATGTAATACCCATGTGGTATTTATAGAATACAAAAAGAAGTTCGAACTTTACTTCTATCTTAAGCTTTCCACCTTTTTAGGAACAATTAACTGTCTTGGAAACTCAGATCAATTTTGGATCTTGAGTTCTTACATTATACATTCATTTTGATCTAACAATAGAAAATAGAACTAGAAGAAAAGAAGATCATGCGTCCTTAAGACTATCAGTGCTGCATGCATGCAACATGCAAGGAAGAAGATCATCATGCGTCATGCAGGGAAGAAGAACATCATGCATGCAATATTTTATGCATGTGAAGCTGGATCTGCTATGAACTCATCATAACTAGTGAGGACTTGTTGTAGCATATCCATATTTGGCCCATCAATCCAATCATCTTCAAATTTGATGTGATCCAACTCAACTGCAGAAAATTCTTTCATGCTTTTTACCTTGACCAACTCTCTCCCTGCAGCTTTTATTTCTTCCTTGACTTCTACAAACCGATCTATCACTAAGTCTTCTCCATCATCTTTCTCCTATATGAGTCCTTGGAATCTTTCATTCCATTTCTCTCTAACTTGACTTAATGGCATGCCATCTTTAGTCATTACATTCACATCTACTATTATAGCCATAACCGCTTCCAACTCCTCCAACTACTCAGTTAAATTATTAACTGCTTCCTGAATTTCATCCTTATGCTTGCTCAAAAAGCCAGTCCTAAACTTAAGGATATGAGAAGTCTTTTCTACAAAATCTTTATTATCATCTTCGAGTATAGATTCTTCTAGAAGAGTAGTTAGAGGCAATATATTTATCTTCTCTAACTTTTCACTATACTCTTTGTACTCTTCTTCTAACTTCTCAGATGCCTCGATATATTGATGCATCTCTTTTATTACTCCTTCTGCCTCCTTATAGGTTTCAAATCCTTTTTCCAAAACCTCACCTACCTCCCAGTTCACTTTGTCTATCCATTTGTCAACCATCTCCACCTTACCTCTAACCTACACCAAATCATCAACCTCCTTTTTGCTTAGCAAAACAGGAGTCTCAATTGCTGCAACCTATTATGACCTTGGAGAGGAGACACTCTTCAAAAATGAATGTAACTGATCTAACTGAACTTTAAGCTCATCTTTCTTTTGTTTGTCCTTGATCATCCTTGATTTTGTCATTGAAGCCACCACATCAATCAGATTCATTTGTTGATTTCTAGTGGGTCTTCCCAAGTTAACTGTACTCAATTGATAGTCTGTGAGCTGCATATCCCCTACCTCCTTTTCAATCATAGGCATGGCACATTTAGCAACTATCTCCCCTTTATCTATGAGTCTGGTAGAATACAAAATTTTAGCCCTCTTCTTAGGCCTTTCCTATTCAGTCCCCTTCATCATGTCCTCCCAATTAAGAGGTTGAGGAGGTGTTCTAGCTCTCTTCTGTAAATCCAATTTCAACCATGTAGGAGCACTAGGAGTCATCATCATGGAAGAGGAAGCAGCAACCATAGAGGATGGCTGAATATCTACCTCAGGTTGAGAATCAACCTTTGCCTTTTCTTGTTGCTCCTGCAGCACATGCATCTGCACCAACTTCTCAGCCTCTTCCCTATCTCTTTGTTCCTGTATTCTCCTATCTTCTTCTTCTTTTCTCAATCTCTCCTCTTCCATCTGATCTTTCTCTTTTTCTTTCTCTAAGGCCTCTCTTTCTAACCGTTCTGCCTCTAAAGCTTCAAGTTTTGCAGCTTCGGCCTCTCCTTCTTTTTGCTTCCTTTCAGTTTCTTCCCTTTCTATCCTTTCTATTTCCAATGCTATGAGTTTCTCTGCCTTTTCCCTTTCTTTCTCAGCTTGTTGTTTCTTTACTAGCTCTTCAGCCTCCTTTTCTTTCCTTAGAGCTTCAGCCTCTTGTTCCTTCTATCGAGTCTCCTCTGTAAGCTTCAATCTAGCAACCAGGGCTTCCTTTTCCCTTCGGTTTCTTGCTTTCTCCTCCTCGAGATCATGGATCTTCTGTATCAACTCCAGCTTGTCATTTTCTGCCTTGACCTTGATCTCATGCTCTCGTTGCCTCATTTGCTCCTCCATTGTATCAACTGTTGTCCTTGTTTCAACTTCTTTTACCTTTGATTGTTGCTGTTGAAGTAGAGCATCAGCTTGCAACTTTACCTCCATTTCCTTTTGTTTCTCCGCAGTAGCCCTTGCATCAGATTCTCTGGAAGCATCTTCAAACTATTTCCGTTGTTCCTCCTATGTAAGAATCTGCTCAACAGTATAATCTAGATGTACATTTTCTTGCAAGTTCTTCTCTAACAGAGTTTCATCCGAGTTTGTCTCAATTTCTACCAACTCTTCCTCCACTTCTTTTCCTTTAGTAGCTTCAGCCATGGCATAAAGCACTCCTTGAACTTCTTTGCTTTTCTTTCTTTTTAGTGGGGCTTGTGTAGATGACTCACCCAATGCGGGCGTAGGAACAGCAGATCCAATTGGAACATCTCCCTCGGGTGTCTCTTCTTCTTCATCAACTACGTCCAACTCTGTTTCTTCAACATCCAAAGGAAAGAATTCTAATGGTTCCTTGGAAGGTTCCTTTCTTTTAATCCTCTTATACCCTTTACCTTTCTTGAGGATTGGTCCTTGAGGAGCTTGAGTCCTCATCATCAACCATTGCACACTTCTATCCAAGACTATTCTTCCCAGTTTCTTAATGTCAATAGTTTCTTCTTCATTCCAGTCTATTGGATCTAAGTTTTTGGTGCCAATCTTCAAAGCTTCATATGAGGGATCTAATACCACTCCATCATCCACCAAAGTGTCAGGAATATTATCTTTAATACCCAGCTCTACCATAAGTGAGACTGGTAATCTCTCATAATTCTTCTTCCTTAAGTCAAATTCATCCTACCTATCACACCAAAAATCCTCTAACAAATTAAAATGTCTAGTAAATACTAAAGGTAATAAAGTATACATCTTCTTTCTTGGATCAAAATGCTTACGATCTGTATACAATCCCAATTTTAATTGTATCAACTCATTACAAACCACCTTAGCTGCTTTCAAGTGTTGACAGCCATATTCCCCCAGTGTCATAGGAAACTTATGGCATCCTGTCTTGTGCTTCATCCCAAATCTAGCATTGACTCCAATGGCTTGATATACAAATTCCATAAGCACTATTCTATCGCTACAGCATCTTGGAAGTAAATGGGGATGACCTTCAAACCCAAACAACCTGAAGTATGTAAATTTAGGGTATTGGATATACCAACTTCCCCATTCAGCAATGAATGCCATAGCTTCTTGGCTTAACCTGTATCCTACATCTCCATTCAACTGGTTGATAACCACATATAAAAATGCATCATTGACTCTTCTGAAGTGAGTCTCAGCAACCTGAAGAGATAATTGATCATAGTGTTCCCATACCTTCTTTTGTCCATCCAAGACTCCCATTATACCTACTCTATTTAATCCTGGGAAAATCCCCAATCTTGCTGCAGCATAGACTACATATGAAGTCATGAAGAAATATTTGGTCTGTCTAACCCTTGTGAGCTAATCATGTATGGCATCAAAAACAATCATTGACCAATCAAATTGATAATCACCCTGAAAGATCACTTGAATAAAATGAAACATTCATTCCTTGAAATGGAAGGCATCCCCCTTCCCAAACACTCTAGACAGCATCAATATTAAATCAGATATCTCCTTCTTGAAGTCTGCCCTCTTTGGTTGGTCTGCCAGTTTGCTCAAAGACTTCTTCTCGGTACTTAACCATCTTTTGTTTAAATGAGACTTATTGGAGTCTTTATGCTTACTGTATTTCTCCAATGCCTCAGCCTCAGTCAACTGCACTAAATTCTTGGGATCAGGAACATTGAATATGCTTTGGAACATCTGCGAAGTAAGATCTATAATCACATTATTCTGTGAATCCATGCATAATCTTGTAGCTGGATTATAAGTACTGGCCACTGTACATATCAACTCTGGACACTGAACTAACAAAGGAAACACAGTGATATGTGCAAGATCGGAGTCAACAATCCTTTGAGTTCTCCCTGTCAAGTTTTCCCTTTCTGCAAAGGTCTCTTCATGTAATTCTTCAAAACTATACTGGCCCAGATTGGTATCCATGATATCTGACCAGTTTGATTCCACCTTGCTCGCCTTCACCACTGGATTCCTATGATCATACCTTAATGTATAAGGTACTGTTCTGGTTTCACCTTCTTAATTTTTGGTGCTGTCTTTGATGTTCCAGCCAGTTGATTCCTTCGAGCAGCCTCTCCTGATGTTCCTGACATCTCTCAAATCTCCTGCAAGCAAACCTCTAATTAGACCTTCCAATAAATCATTATAAAACATGTTTTAAAAACATACCTATTACATATACATCGAAGTCGGAGTCGAACAGAAACACAAAATAATCACTTTTACAAGATTGGCAGACTCGGAGCAAAAACCAACATAGGAACTTTAGCTAGTAACAAACAGGCTTGGAGTCGAAGTCGGGGAAGTTATCGGAACCGGGATCGGAATGAAAAAGGGATTTGGTTTTTCTTCAAATTCTCTTCATTTCATATTCTATTTCCACTCCGCCTCCCCCTCCAACTTAGTTATCGTTACTTCGACAAAAGACTTCCCACCATGTGTGGAGCCGAACACGGGATGAAAACGAAACCAATAACCTTTACAAACAAAATCCTTAAGTTCAAGATCAGTTCCTATCCCGCCTCCGCTAGTCATCACGTACTTCAAGAAAACCTTTTAGAACTCAAAATCGAAAATGAGATAGAAATGGAATTGATAACTTTGGTAAAAACAAACTCTTATGCCCATACCCATTCCAATCCCGCCTCCGCCTATGCTAATCATGACATCATCAAATTTATTCATTTTCATTATAACTTTATGATTAAACCTAGGTCGCCATAAAATGGCAAAGGAGCTTAAAAACTCTACCCTCATATGACCATGGGGAACAACTGTATTTTGGAGCCATTTATTTAAATCTTATTTTAAAGTAATTGCAGAGACCAACGAAACCCTAATCTAACAAACTTAATAAAACTAGGGCACGGGTTTTAAACCCTGCCATTCTACCAAATGACGAAACCCTAAATTAAACAATAAATCTAATCTACCTCAACTCACTGTAAAATCTCTAACCTAACTCACGCCATAATAAAAACCTTTAATCTAATCTAAATCTACTGTAAATCAAAAATGACATGACGCGATCACGATTAAGACGTGAAAGAGACAATGCCCAAAAATAGAAAGAAACGACACGACAAAATAAAACAACAAAGATTAAAGCAAAACAAAAACAAGCCAAAACAAAAACCTGCTCGCTTAATCACATCGATGATCATAAAATTGCTTTAAAACACAATGATTGAACACGCGAACAGATACAAAACACAACAAGGAAATAAACAACGAACAAAGATAAAAGACCTACCTCAAACGCGAACAAAGCCACACCAACTTTCTAAATTGATCCACACACAATATCCCTTCTCTATCTTGATCAATTTGCTCAAACGAACTTTGCTATTGCTCTTCGCGCTCTCAGACTTGTAATAATAACAATAATAATCGGCTTTAACCCTTAATAAAGAAAAATACGTGAATTTCTACCTACATCAGCAACCACCATTAATGCATTAAAATGCAGTAAAGGCGGAGTAGGAACTATAAGAGAATGAACACTGGTCCGTAGTGCAACTTCAGTCAAAAAGTCAATGAAAAAAATTGGCGGGGTCGGAACTAAAATGGAAACAGGATCTTAAAACCCATAAACTTTCCGAACCTTATCCCCATTCCGACTCCACGTCCGACAACTAAAAACAAAACAAAAAAAACAAAAATAAAAATTTAAGTAAAAGACCATCCTAATAAAACAAAACACAAAAACCAAGACAAACAAACATTAAAAAGGATGCAGAGGCGGGATCAGAATTGACTTTGATTTTGCAAATTTTGAAAAGAACCATCCCAATTCCCACTCCTACTCCGCTTCTGCCAAAGACCAACAACAAAGGCAAAGAAAAAGACTATCGGAATAGAACCAAAATACACCTCAAAAGATCTTTCAAAACCCGATTTATCTCCGGTTCCGACTCTGACAGAGAAATCAAAGAAAAACCAAGTATTGGCAAAACTAGACTCCAAACTTTGTTCCAAAAACAACTAAGTACAAAAACACAAAGGGGGACCCATTTTGACCAAGGCAAAAGATGGGGTGGTTATGCAAGGCATAACAATTAAGTTGGGGGCAGTGATGAGTCTTGATTTTGGCCTAGCTAGGGGGGCTAGAATCTCTTTTTATTTGCTAATATTTCCATAGACTTTGATATTATATGCTAACACTTTCATATAGTTTCTCTCAGTTATATGACATATGGACTAAGTTCATTTATGCTGGTTTTAATGACATTTACCCATTATGTGGACCATCTATGTTTATTTTGCATGTGATTGATGAACGTTCTTTAAGGTGGTTATGATTATGTGATTATTATGTGTACTAACATTACTCTACAGAAATTATTGAAATGCTAAGTTGAGAAATGCAACCGCCAGCCAGTCAGGTTGAGGAGTTGTGTGAAGGTCAACTAAAGATGATGGTGGAAGATTCCCATGTTAGCTGCATGTAACCGCCTTGCACTGATCTTTAATGGCATTGAGCATTGTAGGCATTACTGCAGTGGTCGATTCCACGTTTGGGCATGCATGTCCGAACAGATTCCCCTGCATGCGTAACTGCCCCTTCTGTTTTTCTCACTTTCCCTACATTGCATCCTCTTAGTTAATGGGAGTCGATGGCCTTTTTTAGTTGATAAATAAGGCTTGAATCCTCCTTCCTTGGGCTAGTGATAGCGAGTTAGTGAGTTGATCGCCAAGTTCTTGTACAAGCTAATTATCAGCCATATTTTTGTAATTGCATTTTCTAATAAATGAAATAAGATTTTGAGTTGAGTATCCAAGTTTTCTAGTATTTTAGAGGATACTCATCCAAGGGGGGCCACTTGGTGAGTAATTTTTTCCTTTAGTTTAGTTAGATTAGTGTTAGTTTTTGTTTAGTACTTAGTTAAGATTCTGGAATTGATTGTTCCTACAGCCACTAGAACTCTATTATGTGACTATTCCTATAGCCAAGGCAAGCAGAGTAATTTTTGTTGGATGCTTAGATTTTCCTCTCTATTATGCATAATTATTTTAGATTTTCTTGAGTGAGGTTCAGCATTTGCTTTGTTTCCTTTAATGCAATTTACTTTCAACATTAAGCCTTTCTTAGTTATAGAACAAGATGATTACTCTAGAATTCCTAGTGCACATACTATGCTAACCCATTTCAAGTGCATGTCCCTGGGTTGAAAATTTAAATGTACCTTCATGGTGGTTAAGATAGCTATTCAATTCAGATATCCAATTTTTGAACCATGGTTGTAAGGGCCTAGTTTTTGAAATCATTATTGTGGGCCGACAAGCACCTTGGCATAATTAGGCCTCTATGAAGCAATGTTTTGAAATTTGATTCAATGTTATTGTTCCTACTTTGTATATCATGTTATTAGAGTCATGTTTCATATATTTGAGGTCATGTTGAGGTCATTTGGTGTTTATTAAGTCCAAAAGTGCAAAAATGAAAACAATGTAAAAAGTTGTCAACTTAATCAAAAAGGAAATATTAAGAGATGAAGAGTCATTAGGGTCGGTTAGAGGCAGTTAGAAGGATAAAAGTCAATTTTTTTTCCTTTAAAAAGGCTCCTGTATCTTTTATAACTTCAAGGGTGGTTGAATAAAGAATAAGTTCAAGGAAAATATCTGATTTTTAATCATTTATCTTCAGAAATCTTGCATTTCCAAGCATTGTACAGAATTGTACGGCCTTGAAGGCATGGTAGAATGGTTGGATATGGTAATAATCTCAATCACCTTCTTGTTACATCAAAGTTCATGCATTTTAGTTAAGATTTGTGTGAGTTATTGTGGATTTACTTCAAACTGCTAAAACCCTCAGGTAGGGTAAGCAGAGACATAAATAATTATGTTTCTCCTTTATTAATTGGTGGAATCTTCTGGTTTCTTGTGAAATTATCCTACTATAAATTTTCTTTCATGTTTTAGTGGATTTAGGGAAAAATCAAAAAGATGAGACGTGAGGGAATAATGTTTCTTTACTGAAAAATTGTGTGTACAGTCTGTGAACAGAGTAATTATGAAGGTTAAGCCCATAGGGTTTTGTGAAAATACTTTGTAAACGAACTTTGATGCTTTGAAGAGAATATACCAGTCAAACTAAACATGTCCCAAACACTAGATGGGAGATGGTTTAAATTTTTTTGAAGTGAAATGGAATGGAAATTGTGTGGTCTATATTAGCCTAAATACTATTTTGGGTCAGATTACTTTATGTTGAGTTGAAATTATGAAGTTTAGGATTGTCATAAAGAGAGTTAATGGTAAAATGAAAGGGAAAACTAAGTAATTGTTTGTTTTGATCAAGATGAAGTTGACTAAGGTGTTTGAAGTTCTGGTAATGGTTTGGAACTCTAAAGAAAAATTTGAGTGTTTGTGTTGAGTTTTGTGAAGGGAAATATAGTTAAATAAGTGTGTCAAAAGAAGGAAAGTTCAAGATTGTTTGTGACTTGTCAAATGAGATTGTGTGAGTTTGTTTCCTTCCTTTGACTATGCATCATGTACTTCTATACATTCTCTTATGGACAGGCACTAGGCATTTTTCATTGCACTCATGGACCATGTATTGTTTTTAGTCCCTTTGATCATTTGTGGACCTCAATATATAAATTTAATTCATTGAAGTTTAGAAATTTGAACCCTAGTGAACTTCATGTGTTGTTATGTGATGGGAATTCCTTTCAATCTTATAGTAAAAAAATATGCTAAGATAGATACAAAAACTGCAGTTCACAGGCCAAAAATGGCCACCCAACTGATTGAACATCTCAAAGCTTGGATGTTCAAACTAACCAGACACCAATACTAGGTAATACTTGGGTTTTTCAATGGGACATTGGCTTGAATTGACCAAAATATAGCATACAACACCTCAATGGGAACAAACAGAGTCTAAATCACTTTACTTGCAACAAGATTTCTAAATGTGGAGGAAAAATCACTTACAATCATTGTCCCTTGGTCAATTTTCCCTTTCTAAGTGCCCTCACCTCTCACTTTGGCTTTCCTCCTACCGAATGGTTCTTATTCTTCCTCCTCAACTCAATGGCCTTGCAGCACTCATCCAGTGAAGTCTCGTAACTCTCCACTTAGGGGATGGATGCAATGGTTCTCGGTGCAACTCTCCAGTTAGGGTCTCGGTGCAGTGCTATGTCATGCTCCTGTATGCAAGAGGCGAAAATTTAAAATATATAGTTTATATATACATTATGTCAACATATAGTTTATATAAAATATATATATGCTATGTCAACATATAGTTTATTTTATTTCCTACAAAATATAATTTTTGTATGGTGGCTTGCTAAGCTTATTTTCTTGTCATGGAATGTGTTAAGAGACTTTAAAATTAACATATTCAATCTAGTTAATATTGACACATCTAAAGCATGCCAAAGGCACTTCACAGATATGTTATGACATAAAGAATATTTTTAAAATGATGTCAATTCTTGATCCATTAGGGTAGGAAAACATAGATGCATTGGTACAAAATTTTTCTTTCAACTTGGAGGAAATGGATAATTACCTAATGGGCTAATGTGAGATTGGACCAAGTTTATATTATGATACAAATAGCATGGAAAAGGGATGATGAAATGGTTAAGTATGGGAAATTCATGTAGAGATAAATATAACACCAAGGGAAGAACACTAGAACTAATTTTAGCACTATGGATTAATCCAAGACTCAAAATTCCACTAAGAGGCATCCCTTACCTCTTAAATTAATTCCATAGGTGGGTTTATCCTCCAATATAGTGCCATTGGTTAGCTTATCATGTGAACTTCCACTATTAGTAGGATTACCATACACTTTCATAACATGCATGACCTCATTTTTTAGTCTCAAAACCCTCCCATATCATCAACGCATGTGTCTAGGCTAACCATGTCAAGTTTCACTCCATACAAGCACAAATTGAAAAAAAATCAATGTTGGCCCCATTCACATGTCACTATGGGGGGTCAACATGAGGAAACACTAATTTATTGGGAATGAAATAACCAAAGATATGATCAAATAATATCTAATCATAAATATTCATAGAGTAATTAGGATTTGATCATATGGAAATTTCTAGCAAAGCTACAATAGTTGTAACATCATGAATTAACATTAAAAAGTACATCATGAATTAATTATGTAATGGCATAAAAATTAAAAACATCATGAATTAATTATGTAGCCATATAAGTCAAATATAATTCTATCAATAAATCAATATCAAATAGATAATATAATCACATAACTCATACATTTCAATGGCATTGATCTTCTTCTTCATCCAACTCTTGGTATGTATCATCCAATCCAGATTCGACATTGTAAGGATTGGTCATATCATCATCATCATCATTGATATCAGTTTTGATAATGTCATCATCCACATGGATGTCATCTTCATGAAAATTAACTCCTACATCATCATGATCTAGTTCCTCTTCTTTGACATCTTTGTTGGGCACATCATAAACTAACTGTTGATCATGATCATCATCTACATCATCTTCTAGTTCTTTGATATCTTCTTCTTCCACCACATTATACTTTATCGGCCTTCCTCTTGGATCATGTCTAACAAAAAATGACCAACCCGGTTTACCTGGAACCTTTGAGTAAAATATCTACTCACATTGGCTTGGAAGAACATAGGGCTCATTTCCAGATCACTCAATCGACCTTGTATTAACCATGGTAAATCCATTATCATGTTCAATAGCAGTTCTCTTGGGATCATTTTCATTCAATCGTAGCCTATACCATTGGGAAATGAATAGAACTAATTTGAAGGACCTAAAGTCACACTCAAGTATATCATCCAAAATCCCATAGTATCAATTTTCTGAGACTTCTAGATGTATGTCGCTTCTAGATGAAACATTAGTCACCTGAAAGACTATAGTTATCCCAGAATCACAATTTTTCTTCATGTCATCCAACTTTTTTATTCAAAATTTATGACCATTGCGCCACATAGCTTTGTGGTGTTTCACCTGCAATATGTCAAATATGTAAATATTATTGCATCATCAGTTGATAAAAATATTTATTCTTGGCCAAATGTATGCAAAGAAAAAAAAACTCAACATATATATACATCAATATAATTGAAAATAATTAAATAATATGTGTGATTAATATATTTATACATACCTTTTTATCTCTTAAACCATATGCTAAATCAATTTCCCTTGGTGTAAAATTGGAATCTCCATTACGATGAGCTTCTTTAACCAATGAAGCCACACCTTCCCATGTTAATGTGCGACCAGATTGTTGACATCATTCAATCCATACCACCATCCAATCAAGATTTTTTGCGACATACAAATGTAGTGCATCCCACTCTCGACCAACTGTATAAAAAAATGAAATTCACAAATGATGTATAATTATTTAATTACCACGGTATACAACCTTAATTTATAATCGATGTACCTAAAAACCTAACATCCCACTACCTATGATCTTATTATATTTCATAAGAAACCTCTGAACTATATGTATCCAAGACCCATTGTTCACACATTTCAAATTGAAGAGATATAACATATTGGCCAAGCAATATCTATGTCACCCCGATCATGTTTTATGTTTATATTGGTAGGATACAATATATCGACACAACAACTAACAAGCTTCACTAATAAAAATATTAGAGGAATGGCCAACGTGTGTTGGAACTAGAATTTTCTTTTGAATTCTAATGGTCCTTTCATATGAAATAAAAAAAAATCCTTAAAAACCATGTTTTTACCATCAGCAAGGTCAAAATTTCCTTTTATCACCTTACCGTAGCCTTCAATAAAGAAACTCATGGTAGCGCAGTGGTTAAAGGAAGTAATACACTGTATATTGCTACACCATGGAAGGTTGATGTCTTTCCCGCGATAGAGCCGGGTCATGGTTAATACTAATAGAGGGAACTGCTATACCATGAGGGGTTGATGTCTTGCCCATGGTAGAGTGGTAAGCTAAGAACAAGAGTAATAATGCACTGCCATACCAGAGAGGGTTGGAATGGACCCCACGGTAGGGCAGTGAAATAAGAATAGAGATAAGGAGTAACCTCTATACCATGGAAGGTTGATGTCTTGCCCATAGTAGAGGGGGTTCATTGTTAATACTAATTGAGGGAACCGCTATACTATGAGGGGTTGAAATGAAGCCCATGGTAGAGTGGTAAGCTAAGAACAAAGGTAATAATGCATCATCATACCATGGAGGGTTGGAATGGAGCCAGTGGTAGAGCAGTGAAAGAAGAATAAAGATAATGAGGAACCGCTATACCGTAGGGGGATGAAAATGTCATGCGGTAGTGCGATAATCTACTGTTGGACCATTAAATGAAGGCCAGTCACATTAATTAGCATCGAAGTATGAAATTCAACTTTGTATGAAAGATTTGAATGATGGATAACTTAAGATATGAAA
>VCHN02000293.1:0-45286 GCA_007115665.2 Sequoiadendron giganteum
ACGATCTTGAGAATCAAAAGTTTTTTTTATGATATTAAGTTGTAAAAAATATTGCCTCCACACTTCAATTTGGGCATTTTAAAATTGAACAAAACATGCGAGTGTGAGCATGATATATTGTGGAGGTTCTCCCCTTTGTTTTTCAACAAAGGTTGTGTGAATGACGAGATATGTTAGCTCGCTTTTGTTAACTTAGAGGGCCTGCCTTGTGGGAAAAAGTACTCACCCAAGGGAACGACCCAACCGGGAACACGCTAAAGCCAAGCGACTTCCACCCGGGATATAAGTGTGGATATTGGAACAAAGGCCAATATCATGAGGATTATTCTGACGAGATGGACAGCAATGGACTCTCGCCAACGTTGGATAATCCCCCACGAACGGAATGCCCGAATTAGAACCCCTTGTTTGGAAATTGGCCAAAACCTTATCTATCTTGTTGGTGCAAGAGGTCATGTCCTCTGAAGCCGCCCCACATAACATGCGATCTTGTTGTGGAAATGGAAAGTATGCCATGGGAGATTCATGGGTACTAATGCTTGGCTGACTCGAATAAGTGAGTGTCGTGGAGGGGAGCCAGTGTGGTCAAGCATTTAGCCATTCGCACAAGATATGCGCAGCTGGATTTATCCAAGTGGGAACCCAACAAGGTATTGTCTCATCAACCTAGGAGTGTGAAAGTGCTTGGAAAAAAAAACACATTGCTTGATCTTGGAAACATTTGGAAAACAAACATACACAAAAACCTTGAAATTTCAAGCACCTTGTGGGAAACAAATACCTATTGATGAACTTGCCCACTCTTGCTTTCCCTAGGGATCACATTCCTAGAGGTTTCTAAGTGTGCAAATTCTACCATCATTTGTTTCCAATAAGGATAAACATAAGGAACTTTTGCCTTATTTTCCTCGATTTCCGCATAAAGGACCTTGTGGAATGAGAAAGAGAATGGGACACTAGACATATAGTTTGAAAACCTAAGCAAGCAAGTGTCTTGGATAAAAAGAACCTCATTTAACCAAGATAAAGAGACAAATTGGATTACACATGTGTTTTCTAACATGATTTCCCGCAAGATCAAAATCCCAAAGCCAAAGTTCAAGAAGCTTAGTCTAAAAGCTCGTGAGGAGCATCTTGAGAGACTTTTCAAATTTAGGGAAAGATTGGTTTATAACTTTTACAGAAAAGCCTCAAGGAACAATCTAGCATTATATGCATTTTATTGTCAACAAAATCCCGAATTGTTTCAAAGGTTTGCATTTCTCCCATAGGAAGTCAAGCATGTTCTTCAACACCGAGGTTTTGTAGAGAGAGTCGCATCTAGGTTAAGGTTCAAGATCAAAAGTTGTCATTCCCATTCATTCATCCATCAAATCAAAGTCTCATTTCATCATCAAACCTTTTGAGAACTCTAGAATCAAACATCACGCTAAACTTAGAGGGCTAAATCAACATCATCATATCTTGGCTTAACACACTTAGCCAACATAGTCTCAAATCATTGAACAAATTTTCTTTGAGATAACACAACTTCTTAAAGTCTATTAGCTCTCCAAAACATTGGCATAACACACTTTGTCAATTCATCCATTTTTGTGCAAGTTCCCTTAGGATAACACAACTTCCTAGGGAAAACAACTTCACAACCAATCTTGTTTGACTTAACGCATCTAGTCAAATTATCACAATCAAATCAAATCAAAAGCCCTTTCAAAGTTTAGCGCATACATTCAAAAAGTTTTCCAAAGGTTTCATTCACTCATCCCATCCATTTTAACCCATCACCATCATCACCATCTTTGATCTTTTAGCTACCCTAGTTCTTCTCTTTTTGGACTTAAAGGATTAGGATCGAACAAATCCTTATTTTTATGGTCCAAACAAGATCTCAACACAAGAAGGACATGGAGAATATCAGAGAAATATCAGCTTCTATGGACATGAGTCATCTAAATACCGAAGTGAACCTAGCAGGATCAAGCAATCCCCCAAGCAACTCTCTCTTATCATCACAAAATCCTCAAGAGAAGAGTCATCAAGAGGATGACATAAATGAAGACATAGGGATGACACCAAAGGAAATCATGGAAATGATTCAAAATCCTAAAAACCATAAAATTGTTAGTGCTATGTTCAAATGCATAAATTCAATAGAAAGAGGATGGGACATGCCCCCTCCCAATCTTAACACAAGCACTAGTGTAGTTGCATCCCCATTGTCAAACATCAATCAAGAAGTACCTTGCACCACCTCAATCATCACACCAACCTCCCCGATTGTGAACAAGGGGAGTGCCATGTTCCAAGAATTGCAAGAACACTGCCTTGTGGCTAATGAAGAAGCAATCAACACCCCTACATTTATTCTGGAAAACTTATTTCACCCTTATGTCCCACTCACATTTCATAATCCTGTTGGTTCATCCTCATTTGACGCCACACCAGCTTATCAATTGAACATACCAACTCCCCCACGGCATGAGGAAGTTGGCTTGTTGGGAACGACGGAAGCTATCAATCCTTTCTCTTTCCAAAGTGGTGCATCATCCCTTCCCCAGCTTCCTTTCGCATCTGCATCGCCTCCTGGAATAGGTCTTCCACCATTAACCATCGAAATTTTTGCTAATCCAAGTAATCCAACCACCACTTTGAACCCGCTTCTTTTGCCCATATCCTCACAAAAAATCACAACCATTCCTATCACCACGGTTAATGCATCTATTGGTCCTCAAGTATCCCAAAGCATGCTTCATCAAGGACCAATTGTCTCAAGCACCCCACCCACAACCCAAATCACAATCACAACCACAATCCCTCCACCCACCATGACAGTTGGCATGATTCCTGCTCCACCACCAATCCCACCGCCAAAGCACAACACGACCAATTCATTCTCCATTATGTTGCAAAACACACAACAAGCTGCTCGCCAAAAGGCACTCCAAAAACAACAAGCCGCACAAGCTCAAGCACAAGCTCAAGCCCAAGCCCAAGCACAAGCACAAGCCCAAGCCCAAGCCCAAGCCCAAGCCCAAGCTCAAGCTCAAGCCCAAGCCCAAGCCCAAGCACAAGCTCAAGCCCAAGCTCAAGCACAAGCTCAAGCACAAGCACAAGCACAAGCTCAAGCACAAGCCCAAGCACAAGCTCAAGCTCAAGCCCAAGTCCAAGCTCAAGCTCAAGCTCAAGCCCAAGCCCAAGCTCAAGCTCAAGCCCAAGCCCAAGCACAAGCTCAAGCCCAAGCTCAAGCTCAAGCACAAGCTCAAGCTCAAGCTCAAGCACAAGCTCAAGCTCAAGCCCAACAAAAGACACAAGCTCAATACCGAGCGCAATTGCAAGCAATCCACCTACAAGCCTACCAACAAGCCCTGCAAGACTTCCAAGCACAGCACCAAGCTAAACAACAAGCTTTATTGGCACAATAGCAGCTCGACCAACAACAAGCATTGTTGGTGCAATAGCAGCTAGACCAACAAAAAGCGTTACTAGCTCAACAGCAGATTGACCAACAACAGGCTTCATGGGAACAACAGCAGATGGACCAACAACAAGCGCTATTGGAACAGCAACAGCAAGATCAACAACAAGCGTTGTTGGCACAAATGCAGGCTTACAACAAGCCTTAAATGTACAACCAAGCTCGCAACAAACACCGAACAGTACGCTCCCCACCCATCAAACACCTCCAACACCTCACCACTCATTTATCCCACCTCTCGATCCAAGCAAGGACGTCGCAACACAGATCAAATTGCTCTCACAACAAGTGTTGGACCTACAAGCAGGAAAAACCACAAGGACACTAGGAAACTTTTGCCCTTATCCATTTGATAGAAGTCTCACCATGGTACCGTTCCCAAAGGGATTCGAGATCCCCAAATTTGATGAATACAATGGAACGGGCAACCCTGAAAACCACGTCAGGGAATTTCAAGTGCACTGCATGAAAGTCGCATATGATGACACATATCTAATGTGGCTCTTCCCCCGAAGCCTGCTGGTCCAGCTATGGAATGGTTTTCTTGCCTACCCACGGGCATTAAAACATTTGAGGAAATTGTGGAGGCTTTCCTTAAAAATTACGCTTTTAATATGGGTGCGAATGTCAGTTTAGAAGAACTATCTGCACTCAAACAAAGAAGAGGAGAGTTATTTGCATCCTTCTTGCAAAGATGGCGATCCAAGGCCAATCAGAGCAAGTGGGCCATGCCAGAGGAACAACAAGTTTGCACCATCATAGCCAACTTAGATGAAAACCTGGCATTCTACCTAAAAATGCAGTGCATCACATCTTATGATCAACTAATTCCAAAGGCGCTCAACATCGAAAGAGCCCTTACTGCGCGAGGAGGCGCACCTACATTCACTCCACCGCAGGATAACCGCCCGTCCAACAACTACAATGATAAACCTCGAACATGGTTGAGGAACAAAAATATCATGAATGACGGTGTGGTTGATGCTAAGGTAGTCATCAGTGCTCCTAAGCAAAATACCCAAAATCATCATCATCCGCAAACTCATAACCACAACAATGTGCAGGCTAATGCGGTAGTAGCACAGTCACAACCACCTTCCACTAGCCAAGTCAACAATGTGGGTAATCAAGGAGGACCACCTCCCCGCAACAATTTTCCCCCCAAGAGGAAGTTCACAGCCCTTGGCGAATCGATTGAGTCTGTCATGAAGAAATTGGTCAAAGAAAACCTAATCAAAATTTCTAACTCCGAACAATACACAGAGCCCATGACCAAACCGCCGTGGTACAACGAGAATCTCCTGTGTGACTTCCACAAAGGTAAAGGACACACCACCGCCAACTGCATGAGACTCAAGAACATCATCCAAGACCTCATTGGGGATAAGGTCATCAACATCGAGCAGCCAGCCGGAAACCAAGACCTAAAAATCTACACGAATCCGATGCCGAATCATAATCAGGGAAATAACCAAGGGAATAATAAGGGTAAACAAAAGTATGCTAGTGCCAATCTAGTATACGAGGAGATAGTCGGATGTGTCGATGAGTTGGTCACTGTCATAAATATCAAAGGAACCAACAATGACTGAGAAGTCACCACAAGAGGCAGAAAAGTTACCATTGTCGGGGCACCTGCTAAGACCCCCATTACCAACACAAAGGTCGTCCCCTATGATTACAATGTAATTGACCAACTGAAGAGAACACCCACACAAATATCCATCATGGAATTACTAAATATCTTCGCCGCTCATCGACAGATCTTGGATGAAGCACTAGTTGCCTCTACCATCGCCGCTACCCTTGACACAGAGCAATTTCAGGCTATGGTAGGTAACATCATTACCCCAAATCTCATCACATTTTCGGACCAAGATTTCCCCCCGCAGCCATCTCATAACTGGGCACTTCACCTCCAAATCCTAGTTCATAAAAAGAAAGTCAAGCGAGTCCTGGTAGATGGTGGTGCAGGTCTTAATATTTGTTCTCTGAAACTTATAAAGAAATTGGGATTCGCCGAGGATTCCATCAATAAAAACAAAAGTATCACCATAAGAGCATATGATGACCAAGAAAGAGTGTATCAGGGCACTATCAAGATCCCCATCCAAGTGGGGCCAGCAACCATGGAAACAACTTGTCAAGTTCTTGACCTTGATTTGCCATACAACATTCTCCTGGGACGCCCATGGATACACGGAATGAAGGCAGTGGCCTCAACCTATCATTAGTGCATTAAGTTCTCATATCAAAATGTGGAGGTTACCATATATGGGGATCCCGAACCCTTCGCCTATTGCAAAAACTTGGAAGCCAAGTTTTACAAGATCCCTCAAGTACCTAAAAA
Organism: Sequoiadendron giganteum; assembly: GCA_007115665.2. Lineage (NCBI taxonomy): Eukaryota > Viridiplantae > Streptophyta > Pinopsida > Cupressales > Cupressaceae > Sequoiadendron > Sequoiadendron giganteum. The sequence continues at coordinate 5,826 of VCHN02000293.1, forward strand.
TGATGAAGGACCATCCACTTCATACATAGACCCAGCTAATCTCGCCTCCACTTCTACGACAGAGACACCCGCCATCCCCGACATATCTGAGATCAAGAACATGATACAGGACAATGGATGCGGTGATTATAGAATGAAGAGAAATGCTTTTGTTGTAGGAGAGTTACCACAATCTCCTAGATCACATGGGCAACCACAATTGACTCACAAACACCTGTCCACACTAGAACAGAACCCTTTGGATTCCATAGTTGGGGGGATCTCAGTCAGGAAAATGTGGACGAGGACATCACAAACACTCTGTACCAAGATGAAAGACCCACTCCCACCCTACCCATGGAGGAAACAAACAGAGGGTTACAAATGATGTTCGACATGGGCTATAACAGGAATGAAAGCCTAGGAAGAAATAGTGATGGACGGTTGGAGCCCATCATTGTAGAAAGAAGAACGCAAAACCTTGGCCTCGGCTGTACCCCTCTGAGTATAACTGTGCGTGGCAGAAGTGTTCCTAATAGGGCAGTCAGGTCCTCTCCTCGAGTCTCGACAACTAACCTTAGATTACCCGTGTCCACAGGCCTACCTCTCGATAACTTCACATTTGACATAACTGACGTTTGTAGTAGCAGTGACGACGATGACACCATAGGTGGCTTACCTAGGCTCTTTGAAGATTCCACCTTATTGATGATTAGTGTCTCACCTGCTGAGCCAATCCAACAAACCCACCAAATCCACTTAGTATACCCCCAACTCATCGATCACGACCAATGGGGACCGCCAATTCTAGACTCATTCGAAAACGATGAGGCTCTCTCCGAATTCATGGGACTAAGGGATACTGATCCATGTGGAGATCACAAGGTAGGATTTGATATCACTCTAGACACACAAGCATACTATGGGGAGATGATTGAGTCTTTCAGTCGCAAAAGAAAAAGAATAAGCTCAGAGTTATTGAGTGAAAACCACACTGTGGCACTCTCTAACCATAAAATAGTAAAAATAAAGGACGCATCCAATGGAAAAAACCTCTCTGAGGCGCCAGAGGATGAAGGATTCAATCTCCCCCATACTGCTCTACACCAGGAGAAGTCAACAGTATTGGCAGAACAGTGCAACCCGGTCAACTTAGGAATAGAATCAGAACCACAAATTACCTTCTATGCAGAATCCCTCCTAGAAGAAGAACAAAAACTACTAGCAGCTTTCCTAAAGGAGAGAAAGGTAAATTTTGCGTGGACCTATGCAGACATGCCAGGCCTGGATCCTGAAGTAGTAGTGCATCATTTGGCCGTTCACCCTGGAGCAAAACCAGTCAGACAGAAGCTAAGGAAGATGCACCCACAAATAGCCTTGCTTGTAAAGATTGAGCTACAGAAACTTCTGGATGTTGGCTTCATACGCCCGATTGACTATCCAGAATGGGTATCTAACCTCGTACTAGTCTCAAAACCGAAAGGGGGCATCCGCATCTGCACTGATTTCAGAGACCTAAACAAAGCATGTCCCAAGGATGACTTTCCACTACCCAACATTGACATGATAGTGGATATGACGACCGGACATGGGATGCTTTCCCTAATGGATGGTTTCTCTGGGTACAATCAGATATTGATCGCAAAAGAAGACCAACACAAGACAACATTCACATGTCCATGGGGCACCTACTGCTGGAATGTAATGCCATTTGGGTTGAAGAATGCAGGAGCTACCTACCAAAGAGCCATGACATTAATCTTCCATGACATGATCCACAAAACAGTCAAAGATTATGTAGATGACATACTTGCTAAATCAAAGAAGAGACAAGACCATATAGCAACTCTAAGTGCTATCTTTGACAAGCTCGAACAATATAAGGTTAGACTCAACCCGAAGAAGTGTGTCTTTGGGGTGCAATCAGGGAAGCTACTAGGATACATAGTTTCAATGAGAGGGATAGAGGTAGACCCTGCAAAGGTAAAAGCAATCCTTGAAATGAAAGCACCAAGAATGTTGAAACAACTAAGAGGATTGCAAGGAAGACTCCAGTCCATCCGAAGATTCATAGCACAATTGGCAGATAAACAGATTGCCTATTCACACCTACTTCACAAGGGAGTAGCTTTTAGATGGGATGACAAATACGAGCAAGCATTCAACAAAATAAAAGAATATCTACTTACACCACCTGTATTGATGCCACCAATTGTGGGGAAATCACTAATCCTATATATCTCTGCAACAACAGCCGCCCTGGGGGCCCTTTTAGCCCAACATGATGAAAAGGGAACCGAGTGGGCTATCTACTACATCAGCAGAACAATGGTGGGACATGAGCTCAATTACATGTCAATAGAAAAAGCTTGCCTAGCACTGGTATTTGTGGCTCAGAAATTCAGACACTACATGCTAGCGCACCAAATCAAGTTGATTGCCAAAATAGACCCTCTAAAGTACCTATTGTCAAAAGCAGCGCTTATAGGTAGAATGGCTAAGTGGGTAATGATATTATCTGAACATGATATCGAGTATGTAGAACGAAAAGCCATAAAAGGGCAAGTTATTGCGGATCAGCTGGCAGAAGCTCCCCTCTACACAGATAACCCACTCATATCAGAATTCCCAGATGAGTCCCTTTTTAACCTTGGTGCAACAAACCACTGGAAGTTATACTTTGATGGCTCTCACACACAACATGGGTCAGGAGCTGGTGTGTTTTTCATCACGCCGCAAGGAGACTGCATACCTAGATCATACAAGCTGGCATTCCCTTGTACTAACAATATAGCAGAATATGAAGCTTTGACCATGGGACTCAAGATTGCAGCACAATGGCGAATCATGGCACTAAAAGTCTATGGCGACTCGCAACTTATCGTCAACCAAGTCAATGGCGAATACCAAACCAAGGATGATAAGCTCACACCATACAAGAAGGTGGTAGAAAGCCTCAAGGAATCTTTCATCGACATTACCTTTGAGCAGATACCAAGGACAAACAACAGAGCGGCTGATGCAATGGCGACAATTGGATCCTTACTCGACATCCTTCGTAATGTCTGGAAACATGAATTTCTCATAGAGCAGCTTCTCGTACCCACATTCGAGGTACCAGAGTCAGAATACGCATGTGAACTCGTTGGTCCCGGTGATCTTTGGTATCATGATATATACACCTACCTAAAGTTAGGAATCCTCCCCACTGACATCACCCCGAACCTAAAACGCACTTTCATCAAAAGGACTTCATGATTCGTCATCCTAGGAGAAACCCTCTTCTGTAGGAGTACCGATGGAACCCTGTTACGTTGTTTAAAACCTGAGGAAGCCCTAACTGCTCTAACCGAGGTACATAATGGCACGTGTGGGTCACACTCAAGTGGTATGACCTTGGCTAAAAATTTTCTAAGAACAGGGTACTATTGGCCGACGATGGAAAAAGAGGCACACAATTTTGTCAGAAAATGCTTGCAATGCCAACAACATGGAGATCTTATTCATGCACCAGCTCAAGAACTGCATCCTATTGTTAAACTTTGGCCCTTTTCACAATGGGGGCTCGATCTCATTGGAAAAACATCACCCACCTCATCCAACGGCCATAAATTCATTATCACCGCCACCGAATACTTCACTAAGTGGGTCGAAGCAATTCCCATGACCTACATCACCGGAAAGCAGATATCCAAGTTTATCCTGAATTACCTCATTTGTCGGTACGGTGTCCCCCAATCCATTATCTCTGATAATGGGACACCTTTTAAGAATCGGGATGTCCGTGACTTGTGTGAAAAATTCAAAATCAAGCATCGCTTTTCTACTCCATATTATCCACAAGGCAATGGCCAAGTAGAAGCTACAAATAAAACCATTTTGAAAATCCTCAAGAAAATAGTCAATGACTCTGGCCGTGATTGGCATCTGCAGTTAAATCCTGCCTTATGGGCCTACCGCACCAGCATCCGTACGCCAACAGGTGCCAACCCATTCTCTCTAGTCTACGGATCAGAGGCCATACTCCCCATTGAGATCGAGCTCCCATCACTAAGGATATCATTGCAAAACCTTATCACAGATGAGGAATATAGGGTCACAAGACTCAATGAGCTGGAATCACTAGATGAAAGGTGCATGGATGCCCTTAATCATCTACAAGTGTACCAAAATCACCTAAAAAGGAGCTACAACAAGAAGATCAGACAACGCACTTTCCAAGTTGGTGACCTCGTGCTGAAAGAAAACCAAAAGAACGTACCAAATCCAGATACAAAGGGAAAGTTTGAGCCCAACTGGCTGGGACCTTTTGTCATCACTGCAAGTTACACATCAGGGGCATATCAACTAGCAACACTAGAAGGCGAGCCTCTGCAGGAGCCTCTAAATAGCTCTCACCTCAAAAAGTTTTATGCCTAAACCTTGCAAGGTATAGAACCAGAAAATACAAAAACAATCAGAAAAAGTCCTGAAAAAATGGTTACCTCGATGAAAACCTGGCAAACAGGCATCTTGGTGACAACAAAAAAAATCAAAAGATCAAAAAATCCAAAAAAAAAATTCATCAGAAAAGGATTGAAAAATAGTAAAGAGAAAAAATCGTCCTCTAGTGAAAACCACTTCGGTGGCGCTTTGGGCAAATACCTTGGTGAAAACCTGGCAAACAGGCATCAAGTGTAAATAAAGTACCTTCCCCATCTATCAGGATCTGCACAACTCATCCACTCCATCACATTCCACTTATTTGCTCGCATCCATACCATAGCCTGCGTTGGTATCTATACTATATTCCACCATTGGAACTACTTGGCATTTCAAAGGTCAGTCTGTCCCGCCTTTATCGAAGTAGTCTATAGCACCACACTGGGGGCACGTTCTCGCAACATCGGATCGGATTCGTGTATATTCTCGTGATCTTTTTCAAAATTCATCAAAAATTCCAAAAACATTCAGAAAACTCATTCAAAAAACCAAAAACATTCAAAAAAATCCATCAAAAATTTCGAAAACATCTAGAAAAATCATCAAAAATCCAAAAACATGTTGAAATATCAGAAAATCTTCAAAAATTTCATCATTAAGTCTTGTCAGTTTTTTCTACCTTGTCAAACTACGTTGTCTCTGAGCTTGAACGTAGGCAAGGCTGATCTTTGATCATCCCCCGAGACGGTTGGGTCAGTCCTTTAGGCGTCCGTCGCATTGGCAATCCGTTTGCCCATCTAGTCTGCATCTTAAGTAGGTCCTTTAGGCAATAAAATGGCAATCCATTTGTCCATATTATCATCAAGTGAGTCCACCACCAGTCGAACTACGTGGTCTCTGCGTATATAACGTAGGCAAGGCTAATCTATGGATCAGCTCCCGAGACCCCTAGGATAGGTCTTTAAGTTAGTCTGTTCGTTGTAAAATCTTGAAAATACCAAAAACATTGGAAAATCTTGAAAATACCAAAAACATTTGTAAAATTCCAAAAATACCAAAAACAACCTCAAAACATTTGAAAAAAAAAACCAAAATGGTGCATCCATTTCATCTCGCTTTCACTCGTGATTGTCATCACTCATAATAAATCATCGTCACTTTCACCCTTTGGTGAGTTAGTCAAAAGCAAGTTTAGTAGGTTCTAAATTGAACGCCTAATCATCAAAGTCTCGAAGGTCTAAGTCAGTAAGTTAGCAAGTTGGTCAACTCGGAGTATCAATAGCTTATCACGCAATCAGTCTCACCAAAACCCTGATCACTACATGTCCTAGGATGAAGCTTTCCTGCGATGGACATAAGCATCAGGTAACCCACAGTAGTTTAGTGTTGGCTAGCGATACGAAGAACATTAGCTTGTTTGTTTACTTTATTTTGGTCTTTTAGACTTATCTTATTTTGCGCTCATTCCAAGGACCTCTCGATGATGCCTAAACAAAACAGGTTTAGAGAGAAAGGAATGGGGCAATGATCATTATCTTTTTATCTGCTGTGCTTGTTGGATATTCTTGTAAAATAACTTCGTCATGCATACTTTGTTTTATTTGTAGGAAGGATGTTTTAGGTGTCTTGTTGACCACATAAGAAGGATTGCCTTTTTATGTTTTGGCCCGAGATGTCTAGAATATCTGAACTGCATTCTGAATAAGGTTATGTTTGTCAAGTGTGAACAAGAGTACTCCTATCTGATTGTCAAGTCAAAGTCCATCACACTAGGCGCAACGCCATCCTGGTTTCTTAATACCTTGATGCATTGCACCTAGGTGTGTTATCAAACATAAAGAAAGGTATGCTCTTTTCCCATCCCTGGATAAGCAACACATCATCATCATTCATCGTCATATCCAATAAAGTCTCGATGACTAATGGACTTATTGGACTTCTACATTCTTCTTAGATTTAAGGGTTCATCTCTCTCATTCTTCTATCTTCTGTCACGCTAACAATGCATCCATCTTGCATCCGTATTCTCATTTCGCATAATCATGTCATACCATCATATCAGGACAACATCATCCATCTCATCCATCTCACATGCATTGCATAATCATTTAAAGTTGTTTATGATAATATAAATTTGTTATTCTAAGCATCTTCCGAACATCTCATCTACATCATTGTTATCATATAGTCTAACCATCCATACATCCATTTTGAACCTCTTTGTCACGAGATCCACCTCAAATTGTATCTTTTCACTTGATCTCTCGAGGGGGCAATGTACTAACGTACTTATTTTCACTGGGGCATCCGAAAAAACCAAAGAATTTTTTAATTTCGATGCCGGCAACATCATTCTTTGAACCAATGCAATGAGTACATTGCTTCAAAGAGGGGCAAAATGTAGACATGCAAAATTGACATCATACATCTTGCTTTAACTAACATCAAATTCTGCTATTAATTAATTAAAGCAATTTATTGATTAATTTACTAAGGTTCATTAAATAAATCAAAATTATTTAATCAAATCCTTAAAGTTCTTCTCATTTGATTTATCAAATGTCACTTCTTAATATCATCCAAGTTAATTAATCTACATTAATTAACTTCTAATCATGATTATCATTCTCTAGCTTTTGACTCAACTAGAGTCAAATCTAAACTCCTAACTAACCCACCCACTTGCATCAATAAATCAATTTATTGATTTATTAAAAAGAGTTATTTTCCCTCAATAGCTCTCATCTTTGACTTTTTTGGACAAAGATTATTCCCCCCAAAACTCTCAACAACATGCATTTATTAACATTTTTCATTTTTGTATGGGCACATTGGCCAAAACTTGCACAAGCTTTGACCAATCCCATTATGACAAGTGTCTCTATCCTATTGGATGGGATTTAGTCCCACATTGCCTAATTTTGGCCTCTCTTCTATCAAATTTTCCTATAAATGCAAGCCATCTTCTCTCATTTCTACAACACACTTTGAAGGCATCTAAACTATAGGCAACTTGAGCTCATAGCAACTCATTGTCTATCTCATTTAGCTTGGAAAAGGGTTGGGAAAGGGCTCTCTCACATCTTCATGGAGGGCACCAATCCATCATAGAATAGGTTGTATTGCCTTTTCTCCATTGCATGTTTGTTTAGCTTTAGCATTTTGTTTGGAGTAATGGTATATGTTATTCTATGAGGATGCTAGCCCATACAACCAATGTGTGAGATTTGGCATCCTACAAAAAGAAGTTACCTCAATATTTAAATTCATTGCACAGAATGTCTTTACACTATAAAATTTGTTGATTTGTCAATCATCTCATTTTGTATGTTGTGTGAAATTTTTCAGGATTTCTCTTTTCTCATTTATGATAAGTGCGATTGGATTAAAGAATCGCAAGTATCTTTTTCTAGGTATCATGGGGAGTTTTTGAGACCCTGTAGATTGTCACCCAGCTGTAAGAGGTGAGAGGTTAGCACCCACTTTCTAGTAATTTATTTTTCCTGTTTTTTGTCCGATCTTCTTGATTAAGGGGCTGATTTTCTGTTTTGAGTTCTTTTGAAATATTATATGTTTTGTTTTTGTATGGTAAAATTCATATATTTTTTTAAATATGCATAGGGATCCAGTTGTTGTATAAAAGGCAAGGTTTATTTGAGAGTTATTTTTGTATTGTTTTTTTTTTTTTTCCTCCTGGAACATTGTTAGAGATAATTGTAAAGCTTCTGATTTAAAATCATATAAAAGTTCACAATATCTTGGCTCATTAAAAAGGGTAACAGTAAGATAAAATAATATAAAGATTTTTTATTTTTTTTAAAGTTGTTTTATGTTTTTAGATTATTGTGTCCATTTTTATCATAGCACATATTGTAGGGAATGTGATATCTAGCATGTTAATTCTCATCTTTAAAGGAGATATTTTAATAAAATACAAATTCTATTAGAATCTAATTGTTTTTAAGAAATTGTAAAGCTAAGATTTATAGAACAAACAGATGAAAATCCATTAGATGATTCACATAATAAAAAACGAAGGATAAAACAAATGTGAAAAAAATTATTGAAGCTTTACTTTTCTATTCAAGGTATAATTAAACAAATAATATTTCCTATGATATGTGGCAATGTTCATTCTAAGAAACCATTATAATACTCATTAATGCATATTAAGTTGCTCAAACTATAAAATTGTAAACATCTATAATTTGTTTGAAAATGTAACAAAAATCAATAGTGAATTTGTTAATGATTTCTTGATAGAAGTGGAAGGACTAAGTATGGGATGGTGAAATCTTGCACATTAATTGTGTAGATTCAGCCATCCTCATAGAATAACATGGTTCATTTCTCCAAATAAAATGCTAAAACTAGATCAAACATGCATGGAGAAAGGAAATACAACCTATTCTATTCTATGATGGATTGGTGCCCTCCATGAAGATGTGAGAGAGCCCTTTCCCAATCCCTTTCTAAGCCAAATGAGATAGACAATGAGTTGCTATGAGCTCAAGTTGCCTATAGTTTAGATACCTTCCAATTGTGTTGTAGAAATAAGAGAAGATGCATTGCTTTTATAGAAGAAGTTGAGAGAAGAGAGGCCAAGTTTAGCCAATGTGGGACTAAATCCCCTCCAATAGAATAGAGCCACTTGGCATGATGGGATTGGTCAAAGCTTGTGCAAGTTTTGGCCAATGTGCCCATTCAAATTTGAAAAAATGTCAATAAATGCATGTTGTTGAGGGTTTGGGGGGAATAATCTTTGTTTCAAAAAAGTCAAAGATGAGAGTTATTGAGAGAAAATAGGATTTTTAATAAATCAATTAAATTGATTTATTGATGCAAGTGGGTGGGTTAGTTAGGAGTTTAGATTTGACTCTAGTTGAGTCAAAAGCTAGAGAATGGTAATTGTGATTTAGAAGTTAATTAATTTAGATTAATTAACTTAGGGGATTTTAGAGACTTGATATTTGATTTGTTTGATTTATTAAATGAAATAAGAAGAGCCTTAGGAACTTAATTAAATAATTTGATTTATTTAATTAAGCTTGATGAACCTTAGGATTAAATCAATAAATTGTCTTAATTGATTAGCAGAAGAATTGAATGCATGATGTTAGTTAAAGCGGAATGCATAATGTTATTTTTGCATGTCTACATTTTGCCCCTCTTTGAAGCAATGTACTTGTTTCATTGGTTCAAAGAATGATGTTGCCGATATCGAAATTAAAAAATTTCCGATTTTTCGGATGCCCCAGCGAAAAGAAGTACGTTAGTACATTGCCCCCTCGAGAGATCGAGCGAAAAGATACAATTTGAGGTGGATCTAGCGACAAAGAGGTTCAAAATGGATGTATGGATGGTTAGACTATATGATAATGATGATGAAAATGAGATGTTTGGAAGATGCTTAGGATAACAAATTTATATTATCGTAAACAACTTTAAATGATTATGCAATACATGTGAGATGGATGAGATGGATGATGTTGTCCTGATATGATGGTATGACATGATTATGTAGAATGAGAATACGGATGCAAGATGGATGCATTGTTAGCGTGAAAGAAGATAGAAGAATGAGAGGGATGAACCCTTAAATCTAAGCAGAATGTAGAAGTCCAATAAGTCCATTAGTCATCGAGACTTTATTGGATATGACGATGAATGATAATGATGTGTTGCTTATCCAGGGATGGGAAAAGAGCATACCTTTCTTTATGTTTGATAACACACGTAGGTGCGAGGCATCAAGGTATTAAGAACCAGGATGGCGTGGCACCTAGTGTGATGGACTTTGACTTGACAATCAGATAGGAGTACTCTTGTTCACACTTGATAAACATAACCTTATTCAGAATGCAGTTCAGATATTCTAGACATCTCGGGCCAAAACATAAGAAGGCATGCCTTCTTATGTGGTCAACAAGATACCTAAAACATCCTTCCTACAAACAAAACAAAGTATGCGTGACGAAGTTATTTTACAAGAATATCCAACAAGCACAGCAAATAAAAAGATATCGATCGTTGCCCCATTCCTTTCTCTCTAAACCAGTTTTGTTTAGGCATCATCGAGAGGTCCTTGGAATGAGCGCAAAATAAGATAAGTCAAAAAGACCAAAATAAAGTAAACAAACAAGCAAATGTTCTTCGTATCGCTAGCCAGGCTAAACTAATGTGGGGTACCTGATGCTTATGTCCATTGTGGGAAAGCTTCATCCTAGGACATGTAGTGATCAGGGTTTTGGTAGGACTGATTGGATAATAAGCTATTGATACTCCGAGTTGACCAACTTGTTGACTTATTGACTTAGACCTTCGAGACTTTGATGATTAGGCGTTCACTTTAGAACCTACTAAACTTGCTTCTGACTAACTCACCAAAGGGTGAAAGCGACGATGATTTATTATGAATGATGACAATCACGAGTGAAAGCGAGATGAAATGGATGCACCATTTTGGTTTTTTCAAATGTTTTGAGGCTGTTTTTGGTATTTTTGGAATTTTACAAATGTTTTTGGTATTTTCAAGATTTTCCAATGTTTTTGGTATTTTCAAGATTTTACAACGAACAGACTAACTTAAAGACCTATCTTAGGGGTCTCGGGAGCTGATCCATAGATTAGCCTTGCCTACGTTATATACGTAGAGACCACGTAGTTCGACTGGCGGTGGACTGACTTGATGATAATATGGATAAATGGATTGCCATTTTATTGCCTAAAGGACTGACTTAAGATGCAGACTAGATGGGCAAACGGAGTGCCAATGCGACAGACGCCTAAAGGACTGACCCAACCATCTCGGGGGATGATCAAAGATCAACCTTGCCTACGTTCAAGCTCAGAGATGACGTAGTTTGACAAGGTAGAAAAAACTGACAAGACTTAATGATGAAATTTTTGAAGATTTTCTGATATTTCGACATGTTTTTGGATTTTTGATGATTTTTCTGAATGTTTTTGGAATTTTGAATGAGTTTTCTGAATGTTTTTGGAATTTTTTTATGAATTTTGAAAAAGATCACGAGAATATACATGAATCCGATCCGATGTTGCGAGAACGTGCCCCCAGTGTGGTGCGGTAGACTACTTCGATAAAGGCAGGACAGACTGACCTTTGAAATGCCAAGTAGTTCCAATGGTGGAATATAGTACAGATACCAACGCAGGCTAGCGGATAAGTGGAATGTGATGGAGTGGATGAGTTGTGCAGATCCTGATAGATGGGGAAGGTACTTTATTTACACTTGACGCCTGTTTGCCACGTTTTCACCAAGGTATTTGCCCAAAGCGCCACCAAAGTGGTTTTCACTAGAGGACGATTTTTTCTCTTTACTATTTTTCAATCCTTTTCTGATTTTTTTTTGGATTTTTTTTTTTTGTTGTCACCAAGATGCCTGTTTGCTAGGTATTCATCGAGGTAACCATTTTTTCAGGACTTTTTCTGATTGTTTTTGTATTTTTTGGTTCTATACCTTGCAATGTTCAGGCATAAAACTTTTTGAGATGAGAGCTATTCAGAGGCTCCTGCAGAGGCTCGCCTTCTGGTGTTGCTAGTTGATATGCCCCTGATGTGTAACTTGCAGTGATGACGAAAGGTCCCAGCCAGTTGGGCTCAAATTTTCCCTTTGTATCTGGATTTGGCACGTTCTTTTGGTTTTCTTTCAGCACGAGGTCACCAACTTGGAAAGTGTGTTATCTGATGTTCTTGTTGTAGCTCCTTTTTAGGTGATTCTGGTACACTTGTAGATGATTAAGGGCATCCATGCGCCTTTCATCTAGTAATTCCAGCTCATTGAGTCTTGTAACCCTGTATTCCTCATCTGTGATAAGGTTTTGCAGTGATATCCTTAGTGATGGGAGCTCGATCTCAATGGGGAGTATGGCCTCTGATCCGTAGACCAGAGAGAATGGGGTGGCGCCTGTTGGCGTGCGGATGCTAGTGCGGTAGGCCCATAAGGCGGGATTTAACTGCAGATGCCAGTCACGACCAGAGTCATTGACTGTTTTCTTGAGGATTTTCAAAATGGTTTTATTTGTAGCTTCTGCTTGGCCATTGCCTTGTGGATAATATGGTGTGGAAAAGCGATGCTTGATTTTGAATTTTTCACACAAGTCACGGACATCCTGATTCTTAAAGGGCGTCCCATTATCAGAGATAATGGATTGGGGGACACCGTACCGACAAATGAGGTAATTCAGGATAAACTTGGATATCTGCTTTCCGGTGATGTAGGTCATGGGAATTGCTTCGACCCACTTAGTGAAGTATTCGGTGGTGGTGATAATGAATTTATGGCCATTGGATGAGGTGGGTGATATTTTACCAATGAGATCAAGCCCCCATTGTGAAAAGGGCCAAGCTGTAACAATAGGATGCAGTTCTTGAGCTGGTGCATGAATAAGATCTCCATGCTATTGGCATTGCAAGCATTTTCTGACAAAATTGTGTGCCTCTTTTTCCATCGTCGGCCAGTAGTACCCTGTTCTTAACAACTTTTTAGCCAAGGTCATACCACTTGAGTGTGACCCACACGTGCCATTGTGTACCTCAGTTAGAGCAGTAAGGGCTTCCTCGGGTTTTAAACAACGTAACAGGGTTCCATCGGTACTCCTACGGAAGAGGGTCTCTCCTAGGATGACGAATCGTGAAGTTCTTTTGATGAAAGTGCGTTTTAGGTTTGGGGTGATGTCAGTGGGGAGGATTCCTAACTTTAGGTAAGTGTATATATCATGATACCAAAGATCACTGGGACCAACGAGTTCACATGCGTATTCTGACTCTGGTACCTCGAATGTGGGTACGAGAAGCTGCTCTATGAGGAATTCATGTTTCGAGACGTTACGAGGGATGTCGAGTAAGGATCCAATTGTCGCCATTGCATCAACTGCTCTGCTATTTGTCCTTGGTATCTGCTCAAAGGTAATGTCGATGAAAGATTCCTTGAGGCTTTCTACCACCTTCTTGTGTGGTGTGAGCTTATCATCCTTGGTTTGGTATTCGCCGTTGACTTGGTTGATGATAAGTTGCGAGTCGCCATAGACTTTTAGTGCCATGATTCGCCATTGTGCTGCAATCTTGAATCCTATGGTCAAAGCCTCATATTCTGCTATATTGTTCATACAAGGGAATGCCAGTTTGTATGATCTAGGTATGCAGTCTCCTTGTGGCGTGATGAAAAACACACCAGCTCCTGACCCATGTTGTGTGTGAGAGCCATCAAAGTATAGCTTCCAATGGTCTGTTGCATCAAGGTTAAAAAGGGACTCATCTGGGAATTCTGATATGAGTGGATTATCTGTGTAGAGGGGAGCTTCTGCCAGCTGATCCGCAATGACTTGTCCTTTTATGGCTTTTCGTTCTACATACTCGATATCATGTTCAGATAATATCATTACCCACTTAGCCATTCTACCTGTAAGTGCTGCTTTTGTCAATAGGTACTTTAGAGGGTCTATTTTGGCAATCAACTTGATTTGGTGCGCTAGCATGTAGTGTCTGAATTTCTGAGCCGCAAATACCAATGCTAGGCAAGCTTTCTCTATTGACGTGTAATTGAGCTCATGTCCCACCATTGTTCTACTGATGTAGTAGATAGCCCGCTCGGTTCCCTTTTCATCATGTTGGGCTAAAAGGGCCCCCAGGGCGGCTGTTGTTGCAGAGATATATAGGATTAGTGATTTCCCCACAATTGGTGGCATCAATACAGGTGGTGTAAGTAGATATTCTTTTATTTTGTTAAATGCTTGCTCGCATTTGTCATCCCATCTGAAAGCTACTCCCTTGTGAAGTAGGTGTGAATAGGCAATCTGTTTATCTGCCAATTGTGCTATGAATCTTCGGATGGACTAGAGTCTTCCTTGCAATCCTCTTAGTTGTTTCAACATTCTTGGTGCTTTCATTTCAAGGATTGCTTTTACCTTTGCAGGGTCTACCTCTATCCCTCTCATTGAAACTATGTATCCTAGCAGCTTCCCTGATTGCACCCCAAAGACACACTTCTTCGGTTGAGTCTAACCTTATATTGTTCAAGCCTGTCAAAGATAGCACTTAGAGTTGCTATATGGTCTTGTCTCTTCTTTGATTTAGCAAGTATGTCATCTACATAATCTTCGACTGTTTTGTGGATCATGTCGTGGAAGATTAATGTCATGGCTCTTTGATAGGTAGCTCCTGCATTCTTCAACCCAAATGGCATTACATTCCAGCAGTAGGTGCCCCATGGACATGTGAATGTTGTCTTGTGTTGGTCTTCTTTTGCGATCAATATCTGGTTGTACCCCGAGAAACCATCCATTAGGGACAGCATCTCATGTCCGGCCGTCATATCCACTATCATGTCAATATTGGGTAGTGGAAAGTCATCCTTGGGACATGCTTTGTTTAGGTCTCTGAAATCAGTGCAGATGCGGATGCCCCCTTTCGGTTTTGAGACTGGTACGAGGTTAGATACCCATTCTGGATAGTCAATCGGGCGTATGAAGCCAACATCCAGAAGTTTCTGTAGCTCAATCTTTACAAGCAAGGCTATTTGTGGGTGCATCTTCCTTAGCTTCTGTCTGACTGGTTTTGCTCCGGGGTGAACGGCCAAATGATGCACTACTACTTCAGGATCCAGGCCTGGCATGTCTGCATAGGTCCACGCAAAATTTACCTTTCTCTCCTTTAGGAAAGCTGCCAGTAGTTTTTGTTCTTCTTCTAGGAGGGATTCTGCATAGAAGGTAATTTGTGGTTCTGATTCTGTTCCTAAGTTGACCGGGTTGCACTGTTCTGCCAATACTGTTGACTTCTCCTGGTGTAGAGCCGTATGGGGGAGATTGAATCCTTCATCCTCTGGTGCCTCAGAGAGGTTTTCGCCATTGGATGCATCCTTTATTTTTACTATTTTATGGTTAGAGAGTGCCACAGTGTGGTTTTCACTCAATAACTCTGAGCTTATTCTTTTTCTTTTGTGACTGAAAGACTCAATCGTCTCCCCATAGTATGCTTGTGTGTCTAGAGTGATATCAAATCCTGCCTTGTGATCTCCACATGGAACAGTATCCCTTAGTCCCATGAATTCGGAGAGAGCCTCATCGTTTTCGAATGAGTCTAGAATCGGCGGTCCCCGTTGGTCATGATCGATGAGTTGGGGGTATACTAAGTGGATTTGGTGGGTTTGTTGGATTGGCTCAGCGGGTGAGACACTAATCATCAATAAGGTGGAATCTTCAAAGAGCCTAGGTAAGCCACCTATGGTGTCATCGTCGTCACTGCTACTACAAACGTCAGTTATGTCAAATGTGAAGTTATCGAGAGGTAGGCCTGTGGACACGGGTAATCTAAGATCAGTTGTCGAGACCCGAGGAGAGGACCTGACTGCCCTATTAGGAATACTTCTACCACGCACAGTTATACTCGGAGGGGTACAGCCGAGGCCAAGGTTCTGCGTTCTTCTTTCTACAATGATGGGCTCCAACCGTCCATCACTATTTCTTCCTAGGCTTTCATTCCTGTTATAGCCCATGCCGAACATCATTTGTAACCCTCTGTTTGTTTCCTCCATGGGTAGGGTGGGAGTGGGTCTTTCATCTTGGTACAGAGTGTTTGTGATGTCCTCCTCGTCCACATTTTCCTGACTGAGATCCCCCCAACTGTGGAATCCAGAGGGTTCTGTTCTAGTGCGGACAGGTGTTTGAGTCAATTGTGGTTGCCCATGTGATCTAGGAGATTGTGGTAACTCTCCTACAACAAAAGCATTTCTCTTCATTCTATAATCACCGCATCCATTGTCCTGTATCATGTTCTTGATCTCGGATATGTCGGGGATGGCGGGTGTCTCTGTCGCAGAAGTGGAGGCGAGATTAGCTGGGTCTATGTATGAAGTGGATCGTCCTTCATCATTTTTAGGTACTTGAGGGATCTTGTAAAACTTGGCTTCCAAGTTTTTGCAATAGGCGAAGGGTTCGGGATCCCCATATATGGTAACCTCCTCGTTTTGATATGAGAACTTAATGCACTGATGATAGGTTGAGGCCACTGCCTTCATTCCGTGTATCCATGGGCGTCCCAGGAGGATGTTGTATGGCAAATCAAGGTCAAGAACTTGACAAGTTGTTTCCATGGTTGTTGGCCCCACTTGGATGGGGATCTTGATAGTGCCCTGAGACACTCTTTCTTGGTCATCATATGCTCTTATGGTGATACTTTTGTTTTATTGATGGAATCCTCGGTGAATCCCAATTTCTTTATAAGTTTTAGAGAACAAATATTAAGACCTGCACCACCATCTACCAGGACTCGCTTGACTTTCTTTTTATGAACTAGGATTTGGAGGTGAAGTGCCCGGTTATGAGATGGCTGCGGGGGGAAATCTTGGTCCGAAAATGTGATGAGATTCGGGGTAACGATGTTACCTACCATAGCCTGAAATTGCTCTGTGTCAAGGGTAGCAGCGACGGTAGAGGCAGCTAGTGCTTCATCCAGGATCTGTCGATGAGCGGCGGAGATTTTTAGTAATTCCATGATGGATATTTGTGCGGGTGTTCTCTTCAGTTGGTCAATTACATTGTAATCATAGGGGACAGCCTTTGTGTTGGTCATGGGGGTCTTAGCAGGTGCCCCGGTAATGGTGACTTTTCCGCCTCGTGTGGTGACTCCACAGTCATTGTTGGTTCCCTTGATATTTATGACAGTGACCAACTCGTCGACACATCCGACTATCTCCTCGTATACTAGATTGGCACTAGCATACTTTTGTTTACCCTTATTATTCCCTTGGTTATTTCCCTGATTATGATTCGGCATCGGATTCGTGTAGATTTTTAGGTCTTGGTTTCTGGCCGACTGCTCGATGTTGATGACCTTATTCTCGATGAGGTCTTGGATGATATTCTTGAGTCTCATGCAGTTGGCGGTGGTGTGTCCTTTAACTTTGTGGAAGTCACACAGGAGATTCTCGTTGTACCACGGCGGTTTGGTCATGGGCTCTGTGTATTGTTCGGAGTTAGAAATTTTGATTAGGTTTTCTTTGACCAATTTTTTCATGACAGACTCAATCGATTCGCCAAGAGCTGTGAACTTTCTCTTGGGGGGAAACTTGTTACGGGGAGGTGGTCCTCCTTGATTACCCACATTGTTGACTTGGCTGGTGGAAGGTGGTTGTGACTGTGCTACTACCGCATTAGCCTGCACATTGTTGTGGTTATGATTTTGGGTATTTTGCTTAGGAGCACTGATGACTACCTTAGCATCAACCACGCCGTCATTCGTGATATTTTTGTTCCTCGACCATGTTCGAGGTTTATCATTGTAGTTGTTGGACGGGCGGTTATCCTGCGGTGGAGTGAATGTAGGTGCGCCTCCTCGCGCAGTAAGGGCTCTTTCGATGTTGAGCGCCTTTGGAATTAGTTGATCGTAAGATGTGATGCACTGCATTTTTAGGTAGAATGCCAGGTTTTCATCTAAGTTGGCTATGATGGTGCAAACTTGTTGTTCCTCTGGCATGGCCCACTTGCTCTGATTGGCCTTGGATCGCCATCTTTGCAAGAAGGATGCAAATAACTCTCCTCTTCTTTGTTTGAGTGTAGATAGTTCTTCTAAACTGACATCTGCACCCATATTAAAAGAGTAATTTTTAAGGAAAGCCTCCACAATTTCCTTGAATGTTTTAATGCCCGTGGGTAGGCGAGAAAACCATTCCATAGCTGGACCAGTCAGGCTTCGGGGAAAGAGCCGCATTAGATACGTGTCATCATATGCGACTTCCATGCAGTGCACCTGAAATTCCCTGACGTGGTTTTCAGGGTTGCCTGTTCCATTGTATTTATCAAATTTGGGGATCTCGAATCCCTTTGGAAACAGTACCATGGTGAGACTCCTATCGAACGGATAAGGGCACAAATTTCCTGGTGTCCTTGTGGTTTTTCCTGCTTGCAAGTCCAACACCTGCTACGAAAGCAATTTGATCTGTGTTGCGACATCCTTGCTTGGGTCAGGGGGCGGGATGAATGAGTGGTGAGGTGTTGGAGGTGTTTGATGGGTGGGAAGCGTACTGGTCGGCATTTGCTGCGAGCTTGGTTGTGCGTTTAGGGCTTGTTGGTAAGCTTGCATTTGTGTCAACAACGCTTGTTGTTGATCTTGCTGTTGCTGTTCCAATAGCGCTTGCTGTTGGTCCATCTGTTGTTGTTCCCATGAAGCCTGCTGTTGGTCAAGTTGTTGCTGAGCTAGTAACGCTTGTTGTTGGTCTAGCTGCTGTTTTGCCAACAATGCTTGTTGTTGGTCGAGCTGCTGTTGTGCCAATAAAGCTTGTTGTTTAGCTTGGTGTTGTGCCTAAAAGTCTTGCAGGGCTTGGTGGTAGGCTTGCAGGTGGATTGCTTGCAATTGCACTTGGTATTGAGCTTGTGTCTTTTGTTGGGCTTGAGCTTGAGCTTGGGCTTGAGCTTGCGCTTGCGCTTGTGCTTGTGCTTGTGCGGCTTGTGCTTGAGCTTGAGCTTGTGCTTGTGCTCGCGCTTGTGCGGCTTGTGCTTGAGCTTGATCTTGTGCTTGCGCTTGTGCGGCTTGTGCTTGAGCTTGAGCTTGTGCTTGCGCTTGTGCGGCTTGTGCTTGCACTTGTTGTTTTTGGAGTGCCTTTTGGTGGGCAGCTTGTTGTGCGTTTTGCAACATGATGGAGAATGAATTGGTCGTGTTGTGTTTTGGTGGTGGGATTGGTGGTGGAGCGGGAATCATGCCAACTGTCGTGGCGGGTGGAGGAATTGTGGTTGTGACTATGATTTGGGTTGTGGGCGGGGTGGTTGAGACAATTGGTCCTTGATGAGGCATGCTTTGGGAGACTTGAGGACCAATCGATGCATTAACCGTGGTGACAGGAATGGTTGCGATTTGTTGTGAGGATATGGGCAAAAGAAGCGGGTTCAAAGTGGTGGTCAGATTGCTTGGATTAGCAAAATTTTCGATGGTTAAAGGTGGAAGACCTATTCCAGGAGGCGATGCAGATGTGAAAGGAAGTGGGGGAAGGGATGATGCACCACTTTGGAAAGAGAAGGGATTGATAGCTTCTATCATTCCGAGCAAACCAACTTCCTCATGCGGCGGGGGAGTTGGTATGTTCAATTGATAAGCTGGTGTGGCGTGAAATGAGGATGAACCAGCGGGATTATGAAATGTGAGTGGGATATAAGGGTGAAATGAGTTTTCCGGAATAAATGTAGGGGTGATGATTGCTTCTTCATTAGCCACAAGGCGGTGTTCTTGCAATTCTTGGAACATGGCACTCCCCTTGTTCACAATCGGGGAGGTTGGTGTGATGATTGAGGTGATGCAAGGTACTTCTTGATTGATGTTTGACAACGGGGATGCAACCGCACTAGTGCTTGTGTAAAGGTTGGGAGGGGGCATGTCCCCTCCTCTTTCTATTGAATTTATGCATTTGAACATAGCACTAACAATTTTATGGTTCTTAGGATTTTGAATCATTTCCATGATTTCCTCTGGTGTCATCCCTATGTCTTTATTTATGTCGTCCTCTTGATGACTCTCCTCTTGAAGATTTTGTGATGATACGGGAGAGTTGTTTGGGGGATTGCTTGATCCTGCTAGGTTCACTTCGATATTTAGATGACTCATGTCCATAGAAGTTGATATGTCTCTGATATTCTCCATGTCCTTCTTGTGTTGAGATCTTGTTTGGACCATAAAAAATAGGGATTTGTTCGATCCTAATCCTTTAAGTCCAAAAAGAGAAGAACTAGGGTAGCTAAAAGATCAAAGATGGTGATGATGATGATGGGTTAAAATGGATGAGATGAGTGAATGAAACCTTTGGAAAACCTTTTGAATGTATGTGCTAAACTTTGAAAGGGCTTTTGATTTGATTTGAATGTGATAATTTGACTAGATGCGTTAAGTCAAACAAGATTGGTTGTGAAGTTGTTTTTTCCTAGGAAGTTGTGTTATCATCCTAAGGGAACTTGCACAAAAATGGATGAATTGACAAAGTGTGTTATGCCAATGTTTTGGAGAACTAATAGACTTTAAGAAGTTGTGTTATCTCAAAGAAAATTTTTTCAATCATTTGAGACTATGTTGGCTAAGTGTGTTAAGCCAAGATATGATGTTGATTTAGCCCTCTAAGTTTAGTGTGATGTTTGATTCTAGAGTTCTCAAAAAGGTTTGATGATGAAATGAGACTTTGATTTGATGGATGAATGAATGGGAATGACAACTTTGATCTTGAACCTTAACCTAGATGTGACTCTCTTTCTACAAAACCTCGGTGTTGAAGAACACGCTTGACTTCCTATGGGAGAAATGCAAATCTTTGAAACAATTCGGGATTTTTTTGACAATAAAATGCATATAATGCTGGATTGTTCCTTGAGGCTTTTCTGTAAAAGTTATAAACCAATCTTTCCCTGAATTCGAAAAGTCTCTCAAGACGCTCCTCACGAGCTTTTAGACTAAGCTTCTTGAACTTTGGTTTTGGGATTTTGATCTTGCGGGAAATCATGTTAGAAAACACATGTGTAATCCAATTTGTCTTTTTATCTTGGTTAAATGAGGTTCTTTTTATCCAAGACACTTGCTTGCTTAGGTTTTCAAACTATATGTCTAATGTCCCATTCTCTTTCTCATCCCACAATGTCCTTTGTGTGGAAATCGAGGAAAATAGGGCAAAAGTTCCTTATGTTTATCCTTATTGGAAACAAATGATGATAGAATTTGCACACTTAGAAACCTCTAGGAATGTGATTCCTAGGGAAAGCAAGAGTGGGCAAGTTCGTCAATAGGTATTTGTTCCCCACAAGGTGTTTGAAATTTCAAGGTTTTTGTGTATGTTTGTTTTCCAAATGTTTTCAAGATCAAGCAATGTGTTTTTTCCAAGCACTTTCACACTCCTAGGTTGATGAGACAATACCTTGTTGGGTTCCCACTTGGATAAATCCAGCTGCGCATATCTTGTGCGAATGGCTAAATGCTTGACCACACTAGCTCCCCTCCACGACACTCACTTATTCGGGTCAGCCAAGCATTAGTACCCATGAATCTCCCATGGCATACTTTCCATTTCCACAACAAGACCGCATGTTACGTGGGGCGGCTTCAAAGGACATAACCTTTTGCACCAACAAGATAGACAAGGTTTTGGCCAATTTCTAAACAAGGGGTTCTAATTCGGGCATTCCGTTCGTGGGGGATTATCCAACATCGGCGAGAGTCCATTGCTGTCCATCTCGTCGGAATAATCCTCGTGATTCTTGAACTTTCCTCAAGAATCCACACTTATATACCGGTTGGAAGTCGCTTGGCTTTAACGTGTTCCCGGTTGGGTCGTTCCCTTGGGTGATTACTTTTTCCCACAAGGCAGGCCCTCTAAGATAAACAAAATCGAGCTAACATATTCCGTCATTCACACAACCTTCGTTGAAAAACAAAGGGGAGAACCTCCGCAATATATCGTGCTCACACTCGCATGATTTGTTCAATTTTTAGATCCCAAATTGAAGTATGGAGGCAATCTTTTATGCAACTTAGGGTCATCAAAAAGACTTTTGATTCTCAAGATCGCCGTGAAGCGCGAGAGAAGCGCATACGCCCTTTTAAATGACACTACTTTGCAAAAAAGTTTACAAAACACAAAGTACACATGTTCAATTTTAAATTCCTCAAAGCAATGATGAGTTCATTTTAAATGCACCAATTGAAATGTGAAGTTGCCTTGTTCAATTTTAATCCCAAATTGAAATTTAGTAAGTGTTTCTAAGGTTCAATTTTATCCCAACTTGAAAAAAAGATCAAATCAATCATTGACATTGAAAGGTGATTTGGTTTGAAACAGAAAACAAGAGTAGAGATTGGACGCTCTAAGCATTGAAAAATGCTTTATGAATTTCAAGTTTCAAATTCTCAATTTTCTTTAGCTTCAATCTCAGTTCAAAGATTTTTTGATATTTCAATGTTACACATTCCTTGTGCAAAAGAAATCACTCCTCCTTCCTTCGTTTTCCTCACCTAAAAATAAATAAATCATGTGAATACCAAGTCATTAAATTCATTTATTTTCTTTCTTTGTAAGCATGATTTTGAAATGAAAAGATTTAATGAAGCATTAATAAAACAAATCTGAATCTGACAATTTGCCAACAAAGCTCAAAATCTCCCTTGGTAAAATAAAAAGTTCAATGTGGATAGATAAAGATTTAAATGCAATTTAAGTAAGATTTGAAATCTCATTCACTCAACCCACAAAAAGTTATAAATAAGGAACATCGATCCACAAGGACACCTACAAAACCAACAACATAAAGGTTAAAATTCATAAATGCATAAATGAATCCAAATGTGGATCCAACGTCTCACAAAGAGCCGCCTCTACAAGCAGTCAACAAAGTAGCTACGTAGGTATTAAAGTGATTTGTTGTTTAGCATCAAAACTCCTATACACCACTTGGCCGCCTGTCATATTTAGTGATTGTTCCCCTCAGGTCGCATTTACTACCAACAGTTGTTTAGGTATTTGACTTCATGAACATTATTTGATATCATCAATAATTGATGGTTGAGCCAAATGCGCCAGACTTCACATTCCACCAGAAAGATTTTGTTGCAGCAAACAAAAGATTATCAGCTCACGGATATGATTGCATAAGTCATATTGTACTCTATTATCATAAATACATTGAAGAGCCAAGAAACAACCAAACCAAGTTGAAAATGAAGATTTTGCTGCCAGCGACCAAAATAATGAATTACTGTTGTCACATTAAAGATTTCACTATTGTTGTTTTGTCAGGGTGCACGAGTATGATCTCAAGTTGCACGCAACTATTCTCAGGTGAGTTGTAAATTTTCTTTTGCTTCAAAATCATTCATGCATGCACACATAAAGATATGCAGAATAACATATTGGTTGTTTATGTGAATTAAATGAAGACAGTGATCAAAAGTACTAACATACGCCAAGTATCAATCAATGTGCAGCGCACCCACACAGGCTAGATCAGACCAAATATGTTCCACTTTCTAAAAAAGGCGATGGCGATGAGCTAGCCCACGAGCCAACAGGCCATCAAAGAGAGGAGTAAATTATGCCCAAACCCCAACCCTTCATCGACAAAGCTCCCAAAAAAGAAAACCAAAATAGAGAACACTCCGCGCTCATGTGAACATGTACTTTTCTATGCCTTTACGTGCAAGTGACACATGTTTCCTGGGACGTGGTAGTGGGGGCCTTTGGGACTTAACATTTTTGACTTCCCAAATTCACTCATACAGAAGATATGGAGAAAGCAGTTTTGGGTCATCCAGGACAACAAGTTTAAATTTATGCCAGTAACTGCGGATATGAGGGGAGCATAGATAAGTCACATGATTTCTTTTTTCTTTTTTTTTTGTTTTTGACAGGATGCTTCAAAGAAGTGTGGTGGCAAAGACAAGGCACACAAGCTGTTTGATAGAACGCCTCAAAGAAACATTGACAACGTGTGAAGGCAGAGCCAAGGCATGAGAGCTATTTGGCAAAATACTTGAAGGGAAAAAAAAATGATTGTACTAAATGAGGAGAACCCCTAGCATCGTTGCGCTCTGTATATTTAGCCATCACCATAGATTAATGGGAGATTAAATGATCTGCTATATATATAGATAGTATTTCCAAAAAAAATGAGAATCATAACCACAGTAACTAACTAGGAAAAAAAATATGCAGCGCCCCAACGTACACAACAACCTAGCCCGCCTGTTTGCTATAAATTGGAACTGTAAATTGAAGTAACATATTCTTGTCCTCACTGGGTAGTAAACATAGAATGCAATGCCAACATCATAGCATTACCCGCCCCAAACATACTTATAGGCCAAGGGTGATTTTTTTTTTTTTTTTTCAAACAAACAAAATGTACATGTTCATCCTTCAAACAAATACAAGTAACAAAATATATGCAACGTCTCCTGCAAAACAGAAAATTCAAAGCCAAAAATTCTCATCACAGAAATCCACATATTTAAAACATTGTCATTTCTAAAAGTAATTCTTATGCAGAAATATAAAGATCCCACCCTCCTTCTAGCGCCATTTGTAGGATGGTGAAATCTTGCACATTGTTTGTGTAGATTCAGCCATCCTCATAGAATAACATGGTTCATTTCTCCAAATAAAATGCTAAACCTAGATCAAACATGCATGGAGAAAAGGAAATACGACCTATTCTATTCTATGATGGATTGATGCCCTCCATGAAGATGTGAGAGACCCCTTTCCCAATCCCTTTCTAAGCCAAATGAGATAGACAATGAGTTGCTATGAGCTCAAGTTGCCTATAGTTTAGATACCTTCAAAGTGTGTTGTAGAAATGAGAGAAGATGCATTGCTTTTATAAAAGAAGTTGAGAGAAGACAGGCCAAGTTTAGCAAATGTGGGACTAAATCCCCTCCAATAGAATAGAGCCACTTGGCATGATGGGATTGGTCAAAGCTTGTGCAAGAATGGCCAATGTGCCCATTCAAATTTGAAAAATGTCAATAAATGCATGTTGTTGAGGGTTTTGGGGGGAATAATCTTTGTTCAAAAAAGTCAAAGATGAGAGTTATTGAGAGAAAATAGGCTTTTTAATAAATCAATTAAATTGATTTATTGATGCAAGTGGGTGGGTTAGTTAGAAGTTTTGATTTGACTCTAGTTGAGTCAAAAGCTAGAGAATGGTAATTGTGATTAGAAGTTAATTAATTTAGATTAATTAACTTAGGGGATTTTAGGGATTTGATATTTGATTTGTTTGATTTATTAAATCAAATGAGAAGAACATAGGGATTAAATAATTTGATTTATTTAATGAACCTTAGGAAGTTAATCAATAAATATTTTAATTGATTAATAGCAGAAATGAATGTTAATTTGTATGATGCCTGATTGTTATTTTTGCATGTCTACAAAAACATTTGGAAACAAACATTCACAAGGACTTTGAATTTCAAACCCTTTGGAGAAGACAAAAATACCTTTGACAAATCCAAGTGCTATTGCTTACCCTAGGGATTCAATCCTTAGAGGTTTATAAGTACTTAGGATTAATAATTGTTTGTTCTCACCAAAGTCAACCTAGGGAATTATGCTCTTGAAACCTTGACTTTCACATAATGGACCCTGTGGAATGAAAAGGGATTAAGACATAAACATTTAGTTTGAAATCATAATCAAGAAAGTTCTTTTGGTAAAAGAAGCCATTAAGAAAAGTTAAATCAATTGAACACCACACATGTGCTTGGTCCTTTTTATGGATTTTTATGAAAACATTGGTCTTTTTGTTTGAATTTCTCCTAGAGAAAAAAATGTTCTTCAAAACCTTGGTCTTGTAAACAAGTCCCTCTTAGGTTCATCTAGGATCAATTCAAACACTTCACCCATATCAAAAATCAATCAAACATCATCTCACCGACAACTTTTGGAACCTTGGAAAACATCATTTATGCTAGACTTTTGGAAAATCAATGTCACCTTGTTTGACTTAACACACCTAGTCAAATTATAAAACCTCTTGAACAAATTTGCCTCTAGGATAATGCAACTTCCTGAGGTCTACTAGTTCATGATCACTTTCATTGGCTTAACACACTTAGCCGATTCATTCTCTTATGTGAGTTTTCCCTAGGATAACACAACTTCCTAGGGTTTACATGTTCACCATCACCTTTTTTGACTTAACACACTTGGTCAAACTATCCTCAATCAGAATCAAATCAAATCAAGTCCTAAAGTCTAGCACTAATCCAAAGTTCTTAAAATTTTAAACACCCATATCATTCACCCCATTCATCCTCCATCTCATCTTTGGTCCTAAACCCCTCAGAGGTCAACAAGGTCAAAACACAAGAGGAACATGGAATATAAACTTGATTCCTACATTATGAGTAATCCAATTCAACCAAGATATCCAAGCCTTACAATACCAATTGATTTTCAAAACTTACATTTGTACAATCCATACATGGGATCATTATCTCCTCCAAACATCAATGGTACAAATGTGAGCATGGCCAATCTAAATTTTGGAACACCTTTCCCTTTAGTAGATTTAAATCAAAGTCAAAACTTACAAATCTATCAACCAAGCAATCAAGGCATGAGATTTCTCCCTTTACCAACCATCAATCAACCAAATCCAAGCAACAACCCTTTCATAAATAAAAGCATCATATCAAATCATCCCATTTTTCCATTGATATCACAACAAAAGATGGAAACCATTCAAACAACCCCAATAATCAACACCATTCCCGATCCACCACCACCACCACCAAAACACAACATGACAAATTCATTTTCTATCATGTTGCAATCTGCTCAACAATCTGCCCACCTAAAGGCACTCCAAAACCAACAAGCTACATAAGTAGCTACTCAACAAGCACAAGCACAATTAGCCACCCAACAAGATGCACAAGATGCACAAGTGGCTCAAGTAGCCCAACAAGCACATAATCAAGCTCAAGCCCAATACATGGATCGATAGGCACAAGTAGAATTTTGGGCACTATTGCAAGAAATCCATCAACAAGTGCATCAACAAGTAGCTCAATAAAAAGCCCAACAAAAATAATTGTTGGCACAACAACAACATGACCAACAAAAAGCATTGCTGATTCCGCAATAAACACAAGCATTACTCACTCAACAAAGCTTGCAAAAGATTCCCAACACAATTGTCAAAATCAAAAATCAAGATCAATCTATTAATGAAGACCTTGAAGATGTTTCCACCTCAACCAACAATCAAATCAATGCACACCAAGAAGAAATTTTCAATCATGATCAAAACTCAGCAACAATGCCCATCAATGATCGAATTCGAGAAATTTCAACATCACTTGACCCTATGGTTGAAGACATGCACAATCTCTCCACCATAATGGATAGAGACAATGATCAAAATAAATTCATCAATGAGCACTGCAAAGATATGTCTACCCATCCATTGATCAAATCAACATTCATCAAGAGCCACTTTTTAGTGATCTATTTCAAGATGTGTTGACATTATTTTATCCTACTAACATAATCCATGATCCATCAACCAATGATCATATTAAAATGTCTCTACATCACCTTATGAGTTAAAGGACATATCTCAAGAATTCATTCTAAAGCATGATAAACATCTTCCATCAAGGTCTAGCAATGGCTCTGCCAACTACATACTAACATCCCTCGACCTCATGATTGTGGATAGTGAAGGAATCCTCAAATATCAACAAGATATTGGTACACTTCCCATTCCTAATAATAATTTCCAAGAATCCCTTGTAGATAATCCATCTTTTGAAATTGACCCATGCCAAGAACTTGATCCAAAGCATGTTGAAAGTAGTTCTAAAATCACTCAAGATCAAGAATTTGTATCTCCAAGATACTACAATGATCTAATGGGCACTCTTTTATGTATACAAGATGTCACGAATGATGATCATATCCATATAGCACACATTCCTCCATCTACCCATGAGATGCTTTCTTTGGATGGACATGTACATGATCTTCATTCAAAATAAGAGTCTCATACTCTTGACATCATTACCAAGGAACAAGAGTCACCTACTCTTAACATTTGTACACATGACCAAAATATGGAAAATTTTGGAGACATAGCAGAAACAAATCATGAAGAAGGCTGCTATAGAAGTTGTGAATCTAAAAAATCCTATGGAGATGTAGCAGATATAGGTCATGAGGAAGGCTTTTACAAAACTCATGAATCAGAAACAACATCCTATGAAGTGAATCATGAGGAAGAATTTTATGTCGACAATGAATCATCAACGCTTCTTGAAGAAGCATTAGAATTTGATATCAATCAGACATTCATCCCACATGTAGAGGATCCTATCACTTATAAACTTGGACCGCTCACCTTTCTTAGGGCAAGCTACCTCATCAATAAAGAATTTGTCACTTTTGAAGATCCACCACAAAGAAAATAAGGATTAGCACCTTGTTTCCAAGGTAAATCATATCCTATTGCAGATAAAAATTTTCAGCAGAAGAATTATCAAGGTAGAGGATTAGGCCTACATGAACAGGGTATCCTAGAACCAGTGCAAATTATTGGTAATCCTAAGCATCAAGTCCTTGGTTATTCAAAAATCAAGGGATCTCAACATATCAATAATATTTCCGCAAAACTGGGGGCAACACCATCTCAAGCAAGCGTCAACATAGGGAGCATGAAGAATCCTTATGATGAAACCGATGTCGATGCTACAACCCGCCACATCATGAATCTTCATCCACCCATCACCCCATCCATGAATTGGGACCAACATGAAAAGAAAGATTTAAACGAAAGTATGAAAAATGTCATCAAAGCAAGAGAAGCTAAGAAGCATATCAGACAAATCAAATACATATGGATACCAAAGAATATAAAGATTCATTATCCCTATCAAACTCCATTAGTTAAAGAAACTATGGGAAAAAATAAAAAGGGGGAAATTATCCATCAAAGATGTCGACAAAGGAAAAAGAAAGCTTCTCAAGCAACATACAAAGTGTATCAAGAAGTTGGTCCTAATTCCATGCACACTTCCATATCCACTCATTATTGCTCATCTTCCCAAGTTTGGAGAATCAAAGGTTCTGAACTGTCGACCAACGCATCTTCAATGCATCTTTATACCTAAACATGCTTCATCCATGCCTTTACACATGATATCCAATTCTCACATTGACCATGTGTTGGCAACAACCCTTCATTATAAGGATTCAAAAAGCACTCTATCGCGATGTGTGCACAAAGACAAAGTTAACTCTGGTGTTAGCAAAGCAGATCAGGAATATGTAAAGTTGTTTCAGCATCAGCTTAAAATCTCTCAAAAAATTAAAAAAAAATTAAAAAAAATTTAAAAAAATATAAAAATCCAAAAAAATCAGAAAAAGGATTGAAAACAGTAGATAAAAAGATCATCCTCCAGCAAAAACCACTTCAGTGGTGCTTTGGATAGGTACCATGATGAAATTCTGGTAGACAGGCGTCATGTGTAGAATTGAGCATCTATGCACGCCATTTCAACTGAAAGCATCTTATCACATACATAATAAAGCCAACATTCCATCCATATCATCTGTTCATTCATGAACCATTTATCCAACCCATGGTTATCTATCTACCTTATCTAGATCTTGATAAAGGTTTGGTAAATGCTTTACACTTGTTAATGGTAAACATCTTGACATGAGTCATTCTCACTGATGCTACCCTACCCAACATTATCTGAGCCTTGAAGCATTATCCGAATGAGAATCCTCTATTTTGAATACCCTTATCTTATTGCAAGATAATTCATATCCATTCATCCAAGAATCTACCCATGGCCATTCAAACATTGCTAGACACTAGGGGCAGATATTGGCATCTTGCTTCAAGAATAAATCTTGATATATATCCTCTAACTTATTTGGTAATCTAAGAATTGGTGAACATGAAATCAAAATGGTGAAAGCATTTGTGAGCATGAATCCAAATCACTAGCCCATGGCATTTTTTGACAAGATGACGTTCCTTATCATGCTTTATCTTTCGTCGAACATCAATCCAAACAATTCATATCAGTCACATCTAACTTGCATGTCAGCATCACATCAAATTATCAAAACAATTTTGTTCCAAGTCAAGGTTCATCAATCTTGATCAATCAAATCCAATCAATTATCACCTTGTTTGACTTAACACACTTAGTCAAACCACCCTCTTGTGATGAAGTTTACTCTAGGATAACACAACTTCCTAGATTTCACAAGTGCATTATCATCTTATTTGACTTAACTCAATTAGTGAAATTATCCAATCCATCATCAACTTTTTTGACTTAACACACTTAGTCAAACAATCCTCTTCTGTACAAGTTTACTCTAGGATAGCACAACTTCCTAGAGTTTACAAGTGCATTATCATTTTCTTTTTACTTAACACACTTAGTCAAACTATCAATCCATCAATCTAATTAATCAACCTTAGCTTAGTTTTCAACAAAATCCCAAATCAGAGCACTGATATCATCACTTGTCATAAAATCCAAAAACATTCAAAAATCATAGAAAAAATCCAAAAACATTCAAAAATCCATCAAAAATTCAAAAACATTAGAAAAATAAAAAATCCAAAACATGTCAAAATCCAAAAAAATAAAAACTAGAGTCAACCATCTGAGCTACATCATCTTTGAGCTTGAACGTAGGCAAGGTTGATCTTTGGTAATCCCCTAAGATAGTTAAGTCAATCCTTAGGCATCTGTCGCATCGACAATCCATTTTCTCATCTATCTCATCATTGAGTCAAGTCCGTCGTCAGTCGAACTACGTGGTCTCTGCGTGTATAACGTAGGCAAGACTAATCTATGGATCATCTCTTGAGACCCCTAGGATAGGTCTTTAGGTTAGTCTCTTCACCGTAAATCTCGAAAATACCAAAACATTTGTAAAACACTTCAAAAATACCAAAAACATCCAAATATTTGAAAAAACCCAAAATGGTGCATCCATTTCATCTTGCTTTCACCTGTGATTGTCATCAGTCATAATAAAATCAGTCATCACTTTCACCGTTTGGTAAGTCAGTCAGAAGAAAGTCTAAGAGGTTCAAAATTGAACACTCTAATCGTCAGAGTATTGAAAGTCTAAATTAGTGAGTCAACAAGTTGGTCAACTCAGAATATCAATAGCTTATCACCCAAATCAGTCCCATCAAAACCTTGATCACAACATGTCCTAGGATGAAGCTTTCCTGTGATGGACATAAGCATCAGGTACCCCACAGTAGTTAGTCTTGGCTAGCGGTATGAAGAACTTTAGCTTGTTTGGTTTGCTTTATTTAGTCTTTTATTGACTTATCTTATTTTGTGCTCATTCCAAGGACTTCTCGATGATGCCTAAACAAAATAGGTTTAGAGAGAAAGGAATGGGGCAATGATCATTATCTTTTTATCTATTGTGCTTGTTGGATATTCTTGTAAAATAACTTCATCATGCATACTCTGCTTTTTTTTAGGGAGGATGTTTTAGGTGTCTTGTTGACCACATAATAAGGCTTTCCTTTTTATGTTTTGGCCCAAGATGTCTAGAATATCTGAACTACATTTTGAATAAGGTTTCATTTGTCCAGTGTGGACAAGAGTACTCCTATCTATTCGACGAGTCAAAGTCCATCACAATAGGCACCATGCCATCCTGGTTCTTAATACCTTGATGCATTGCACCTATGTGTGTTATCAAACATAAAGAAGGTTATGCTCTTTATCTCTCCGATCCTTGGATAAGTAATACATCATTATCATTCATCATCATATCCAATAAAGTCTCGACGACTAGTGGACTTGTTGGACTTCTGCATCTTCTTGGATTCAAGGGTTGATCCCTCTCATTCTTCTATCCTCTTTCATGCTAAAAAATGCATCTGCACTTTCATCCTACATAATCACGTCATCTCATTTTCATAATCATTTAAGTTGTTTAGGATAATATAAATTTTTTATTCTAAGCATCTTCCAAAAATCTCATTTACATCATCATTATCATATTGATCATATAGTCTAACCATCCATACATTCATTTTGAACCTCTTTGTCATCAAATCGACCTCAATCTTTTCGTTCAATCTCTTGAGGGGGCAATGTACTAACATACTTCTTTTAGATAATAGTGGCATTATTCTTTGAACCAATGCAATGAGTACATTGCTTCAAAGAGGGTCAAAATGTAGACATGCAAAATATACTGATACATCTAATCATGCTTTATTGAACATTATTCTGTCTATTAATTAAATAAACCAATTTAATTAATTCACTAAGGTTTTATTCCTAATTAATTAAATCAAATTAATTAATTAATTTTCTAAAATCCCTTCATTTAGTTAAATCATACATGTTTAATTAAATCCATTTTCCTCTCATTTGATTTAAAATAAATCCAAAAATGCAAATCAAATGTCACAATCAACTAAGCACTAGCTTAATTAGTTAAATCCCTAATTAATGCTAAGACTAACCCATGTCCGATCCACTTGCACAATAAATCATTTAATTTGATTTATTAAAACCCCTATTTTCCTCACAAAGGCATATTCCCAAGGAATATGCCCTCATTAACTCTCTTGTTTGACTTTTTTGGCCAAACACAATTACCCCCAAAATTTTCAACCATATTCATTTATTGCCATTTTCAAATTTGAAATGGGTACATTGGCCAAAACTTGCACAAGCATTTGCCAATCCCATTGTGACAAGTGGCTCTCTCTCTCATTTGTTGGGTTTTAGTGCCACATTGCTCAATATTGGCTTCTCCAATCTCAATCTTTCCTATAAATTCAATGACTCTCTGTCATTTTTCATCTACAATTTTAGAGCATCCTCATTATAGGCAACTTGAGTTCACTTTGCATCTCATTGTCTATCATCTCATTTTCTTGGAAAGCATTGGGAAAGGGCTGCCTTCTACACAAAGGATAGTACCAATCCACTATGGAATAGGTATACTTCATTTTCTACATGCTTTGTTTATCTTTGTTATTTCTTTGCATTTTGAATCGTAGAGTATTATTTCATAAGGATGTGTATTTATGCTATGTTGTTTTTGTCATTTTACTGACATTCATAGATTTTCATGTCCACACGTAAAAGGAGGATATGTACAAGGAACTAGATAGTATCCTATCTCAAGCCTCTAATGATCTTTAGAAGGCCCAAGCATAAATAAAAAGGGTGAAAAAGGAAAAGAATGAAATCAATTCTATTTGAAATACTCGTGATGACGAGATCGGGATGTTGAGCTCTGAGCTTACAAACACCCTCCAAAAAAGGACTCAATTGGAAGAAAGCATAAAATCAAGGGAGTTCCAATTCCAGTAGGAGTTGGTGGCAGCACAGGGATCCGAGATCCACCTGATACTAAAAAATGAATATCCACTCATTGGGAGAGAATCACAATTGTTTTTGTAGCCCTGAAACTAGATTTACAGTTTCTAACGTATGCTCAAGAATTATATAAGAAGGTTGGTCCAACAGTTGACCAAATTCTCCACATATATGCCTCCTAGACTGAGGAATCAGGGAGCCTAATCTCAAAGTTATGTAAAGCAACCAAAGAAGATTTAAGGGATCCCAAAATTCTTGATGAAAGGGTATCCATGAAGAAGGCAAGTGAATTCATACACTTCCACATGGTTGCATCAAAAAGTAAAGATTTCTAGGTAGTGTTGAATAAGAAGGTTAGTGAGATTAAGGAGAAGTTCAAAATTATGCTTGAATCTATATTACTCGCCCTTTTCTCATCAAATGGAGGAGTGTTATCAATCAAGTTGATTGTGGATGCAATCAAGCTTGAAAAACAGGCTTCCACAACACTCCCTGGTCTAAGCCCATTACCCACTATTAAGGAAATTGAGAAGGAAACCCTTCCCCTTTCTCGACCTTCTTACCACATCAGAGTTTTTTCATCGAAGTGGGGAGGGGTTTCTTTTAAGGAAGTCCTCGAATTGGATAGAGCCTACAAGATTCTACACACCCTCATCTAGCCCACTGATGTAGACTGGGAGACCCATAGTACCACCTTCCTCAAACTACAAGAATTAAAAGAGGTCTAGGTTTGCACCTCATAAAGTGAAGTATCCCTATGAGTCATCTGAACTATAAATCATTTCTCTAGGATAAAGGCATGTAATGTGCCATGTGGGGGTTTTGCATATAATTTTCCTTTTAGGCATGAATCGAGACACGTGTTAGATTGGTGAGGATTTTATTCAAAATTATTCTCACAAATCAAAAATTCCCCACTCGCTTGACACGTTATTGATCTTCATCATAAATTTTTTTATCTTCCACGGAATGATATTTTGAGGCATATTTTTTTTGGGAGCATGGTGGGTGTCCTACTTTTAGGGAGGAACCTTCAAGTCTGTAGGTTCAACCTACATAATTGATCGATCAAGTTTTACTAGGTTGTGTTTAAAATGTGATTATCTTTTGAAAGTGTATATTCACTAGAATATCTTAAATCATTTAATGAAGAAATTGAGACTTAATGAGCAAGGATTTATGTGATCTAATCAAGATCTAAGATCGGATTGTGAGCTATTAGATTCAGGTATTTGACAATTTCTTCTTCTTGATTGATTACAGTGGTGTCCTCTCCTCTTCGCTATGAATAAAAAGTCAACAATGTACAGCAAAAAGGGTTTTGATTTTTTTTTAGAGATTTTTGAATAGTTTGGAAGTTTTCTTAAGAAATATTTCAAAGAATATAGATGTTTTCTTAGGGAGCTCTATTTTCTCAGTAATAGGAGGGTCTTTTCATAATACTACCTATTCTATTTGGCATGTTATATTTAACTCAAACTATCATTAGATTGGTATCCAACCTTTGTTATTTGTTTATATATCATAGTTCAGTTTGATCCTTTTGGGAGAAATCTTTGCAATTGTACATGTTATG
The DNA here is from genome assembly GCA_007115665.2 of Sequoiadendron giganteum. Lineage (NCBI taxonomy): Eukaryota > Viridiplantae > Streptophyta > Pinopsida > Cupressales > Cupressaceae > Sequoiadendron > Sequoiadendron giganteum. The sequence continues at coordinate 40,685 of VCHN02000293.1, forward strand.
GCCTTTGTCAAATGTCTTGTTCATATTTCATTCACAGTGAAGACATTGTGTTAATAGTTTTGGGTTGATAGTTCAAGTAACTAATTCACATGTTGTTAAACTTCTCTATTTAATGGTATCTTTCAAAAATCAGATCATGTTTATTAAAATCTTCCATTTTCTATAAAGGGTATTACCATTTTCCCTGTTATGTTGAAAAAGAGGAAGCATTCTATAAATTTAAGACTATTTCTTTTAATCTTTAGAGTTTTCTTATGTCTTCTTGGATCTTAATGGATTCTTCCCATGTGAAGATTTGAAAGACTGCATTATGCTTTCTCTAGCCTTTGTTGCTAATTCTCTTCCCAACAATGAAGGGACTGTGGAATTTTGTGTCTACCTCATTAATTATAATAAATATTTAAGGTTTGAAATATTGTAAAAGCCTTGGTGCATCACCATCTTTATGGTTTTTTTTGTATTTCTTTCTACCCCTTTTCCTCAAACACAAAGAAGAGCTATCTTTCTTTAAAATTCTTGAAGGTCATTTAGTGAAATGCAAATTGGTCCCCCACTCATTGAATTTCTCATAAGGTTGTTTGGAGAAGTGCAAGCTTTAATGATCAACAATGACCATACTAAAAGAAGGGGTGGTAAAGGAGGATGCTAAGGTCCTCTATGAGAAGCTGTTCAAATGGGATTTTCTAGGGGAGCTTGGTGATGTCCTAGAGAATGTGGATTAGGGGGTAGGATTTCGCTGCCAATGGATTTTTATATGTTGAGAAGGCGAGGCTTCAAAATTGAGAAGTATCCCATAATAGTTCCAAAGGCCACAAAGTTGCTTCGAAACAAAAAAATCAAAGGAATTGGGGATTGCATTCTTAAAGAGATGGGTGGGACTTGTGAAAGAGGATGAGGCTAGATGGATTCAGAACTTTGCAAGGGCAACTTACTAGGATATGGATGTTGGTGGGAGTGGTTTGGGGATAGAGAGCACAATGAATGTGGATGAAATATTGGTTGAGCATGCTCAATGAAGTCTAGAATGTCCAATGAAGATGAAAGGGGTAGCACATGCTCACAGGTAAGTTGAGTCTACAAATGAAAAATTAAATTTTGACATGGTAGTATGTATATGTTTAGGGTTTTTAAGTATAAATAAAAGATTTATGTAATGTCTAATTTTCCAATGGTCTATGAGGGGTAGTAGACTAGGCAATGGCCTAATAATAGGCTTTTGTATAGTCAATATTGAAATATTGGTTCACAACATATATGTAAAAACATTCTATTTTTATATCAATACAATGTTGTAGCCCTAGCTGTTGTTCACCAAAAAAATTTAAAAGATATTAGTACATAATTTATGCATTAGAAGTACAATAATTTAGGGAATATTTCTTTCTTTTTGGAGTAGCAATAGGAATATAATTCTCTTAAAACATATTCTAGGATATTTGGATAATTGAATTTACGTATTGTCTTTAGTCCTTTCCATGAATGTTAAGCTCATCTATTCAAGGTGGGCAACCTCTTAGAAGTTGGGAATTAAAATTCTACTAATTTGGTAAGGTACATTAAAATATTTCGAGTCCTTAATAGTCCATGCTCATAATAGATGACTAGTGAATTGTATGGTCTAGTGTGAACTATATAGTATAGTGTGATTTGCATAGTATAGTGTGCTAGATTCAAAATTATAATGGAGGTTGGATTTACATCAGTAGATATTGACTTAGATCTATGAAATCAAATTAGAACCAATAATAATCTTGCAAAAAAATGTAGAAATTAAAAACAATAGAAACAGCTATTTTTTTTTACTTAAATGAAGAGAAACTTACTCTACATTCAATTTATCCTCATTACCATTCAACAAGTTAAACATCTACATCCATCACCTTTATTTATTATATTTAAAATTTACTAGATAATATAAACCCTCAGCTTTGGTTACTTGAATTAATTCGCATTTCTTATTTTAGTTAACTTAGGAAGATATCGCCTTAGGAAAATAATAATTTTCCTTTACATTACTATTCCTGGATTTATTATTAATGCTAACCGAGTTTTCTTTTTCTAAATAATTCGATGTCGGCCATTCTCTTACCATTCGTGTCTATCATTCTCTACTCTCAATTTATTGGTATGATATATATAAAGGAGCGTGAGATCAATGTCATCCATTATTACTCAGCCATTTGAAGTTTCAAGTCCATAAATCAGTTAAGAAAATGTCAGAGCAAGGAGAAGCAGATCAGATGGTTAGTGACAATGGAGGAGAGGATGATAATAGTAGAGAAGCTCTCAGGCAACATTTTGCGGATTTACACACTCGTGCTTCTGCATTGAAAGATGATTTGATTAGACACAAAATAGCCTATGAAGAAGACCGTGGAACTCAAGCTGATAGCTTTGCATTTTATCTTAGCCAGTTACCAAATGTTCTCTTTTCATTAGGGCAGGAGTTTGAAGCTTACGATGTGGACAACTGTATATGCGATGATCCCATGCCTGGATGCAACAAATACTGTGATCCTAAAGAAAGAGTCCATTCTATTTTCATCGAAATGACCGAATCGATTTGGGAAAATCGGAGAGATCTGGCAGAAAGAGTAGAGAGAGAGAGACAGAGGGAGAGAGAGTTAAGACAAGCGGCAGAAGGCTTAGGACAAGTGGTAGAAAGAGCAAAGACTGAGAGGGAGAGAGAGATAAGACAAGCGGTAGAAGCTCAGATCGTTAGTTGCAATGGAGGAGAGGGTGATAATAGTAGAGAAGATCTCAGGCAGCGTTTTGCCGATCTACACACTCGTGCTTCTGCATTGAAAGATGATTTGATTAGACACAAAATAGCCTATGAAGAAGACCGTGGAACTCAAGCTGATAACTTTGCATTTTATCTTAACCGGTTACCCAGTGTTCTCTATTCATTAAGGCAGGAGTTTTTCGCTTACGATGTGGACAACTGTATATGCGATAATCGCATGCCTGGATGTCACAGATACTGCGATCTAGTAGAAAGAGTCATTTCTATTTTCGTCGAAATATCGGAATCGATTTGGGAAAACTGGAGAGATCTGGATGTAAGAAGAGTAGAGAGAGAGAGGGAGAGAGAGATAAGACAAGCGGTAGAAGGCCTAACTACCATACGAATTTCAGAGAATCATGTTAATGAAATTGTTATGTGTGCAATTTGTTTATCTGATTTTGAAGCGGCAGAAGAGGCATGGCAGTTGCACTGCAATGAACACCACATATTTCACAAGGAATGTATTCAACAATGGATTGAGAGGGAAAATCAGTGTCCAATATGCAGGAGGCCACTATATTCGAGTACATATTCATTTTCTGCGATTCAAAGAGACGTGGTTGGAGAGATCCGTGATTTAGATTATGTCTAGTTTTTGGGGATAATTTGTGTACGAGATATTAACAATTTCTTGTTTTGGAAGTGGTTTCCCATTTTCCTCATTATAGAAATATTTTCAAATTTGAGTAGTTATTATTTTGGTATTCTATTTAAACATTATAAGTGTTAAATGGACAGATATTCTTGGAATTTAATAATTTTCATTGGAATGTGATGAATAATTATATTAATTTTATTATTCAAATTTTATTTTTGACTATTCAACTATCAATATTCAAAAACAATTTTATTTTAAAATTCTAACATTTTTTCAATATACAAATAAACATAAATTATTTTTCAATATACAGATAAATTGTACATTGAAAAACATGTTACATCTAAAATTAAACTAACATTATAACAAATTGAAATGTAGCCAAAAAATTTCAATTACTAGACGGTGTTGGAAATAATTCCAACTTGAGGTTTTACCGCATTACCTCGGCTAACTTTTTGACCCTCGTGGTTGTGCGATTTACCGCCATACCGCCACTGTCCTTTTTGTTGCTTGCGGTACTATGGTATCACCGCCATACCACAACCTGCATGTTTGCTCCCCGCGGTAGCGTGATGTCCTTGTCTTATTGCCATACGACGGCTTCCTTCTTGGCCCCTCGCGGTAGCATGGTGTTACCACGTTACTGCAGCCTCTCTCATATCTCCTCGTGGTAGCACAGTGTTACCGCTATACCGCGGCTCTCTTTGTTGCCGCTTGTGGTAGCGTGATTAACGGTGATATTGCGGCCCTGTTTAGTGCCCCTCACGATTGGGTAATACGCTGTGGTATTGCAAGCCTGTCTTGCCCCCTGCGCAGTAGTGCGGTAATGCACACTTTTGGTAGTGATGGTTAGTGGAATGTGTGTTGGCGGATAGCTAGGATGGAAGGATTGTTCTTTATGTCAGAAGGACGACTGTTTAATATGATTTGGATGGTTTTTGCTCGCATGATTTAATTGCCATTATTATTGTAATCACTTTGGGTTGCTCAGACTCTTGATATATACGAGTGTGATGTAAAAGTTTGTGTGTGAAGAAAAAAAAAGAAATATATAGCTCCCAAGAGTAGAGTAGATTGTATTGTATCATAAGTTGAAAATTTTCTCAGAAGAAGGAGGATTTTAGAAGAAAAGAGCCAAAGCTCTGTAGTGTTGGAAAATAATTTTTTGAAAATCAATATATTATGAATTTTTCTGGGTTTGGTGCATATGTCT
>VCHN02000426.1:0-39262 GCA_007115665.2 Sequoiadendron giganteum
CGGTCTATATCAGCATCATCATCATCCTTGGGGGGGGGGCTTTCTAGTTTTCTCCTCTTCTTCTCTCATTTTAGAGGATAGGTTTTTCCCATTGGGTTTTCTATCTTACTCTATTTTTAGAGAGATTTCATTATACATGGGTACCTCACCAGGCTACTAGACGAGACACATTTTATCCATGTCTACCTAAGTCATGCTTAAGGGGGGGTGTCAGTGTACTCATTAGTGGCTTGCATACTCATATGTTGACCTAAGCCTACTTAGGCATTTATTGTGCAGGTTGATATTTTCCTGATATTTATCCTAGCTAGTTAATAGACTGGAGAGGTGTTGAAACACCTCAACACCTCATGGTTAGATATTTCTCCTTTATAAGGAGACCCCTTACTATCTAATTCAACAGGTTGATTGCATACAATTTGGTGTTCACTATGCTTGATTTATATCTCTGCGATTGTTGGTTTCCTCACATCTATATGCTAGAGGCGCCCCTTTTGGTGCAAGGACATAATTTAATATGAAGTGGTTGATTTTATAAGTGAGGCCGACCCTCTCCTAGGGCTGTACAATTCATTTATTACTAGGGAATGTGTGTTGGTTGTCTTTTCTGAGTTTGAAGGTTGGAAAGTGGTTGTTTCTTGGTCGCCTAGCTATAGAAGAGAGACACTTTTGGTTTGGTTCAAGTCCATGGAGTGTGGCAAGAGATTTGACATTTTTGGTGAGTTGATGTTTTTTGATTTAAACTTTCAGTTTGCTGATTTTATATCAGAATTAATTTAGTCTTTGATTTCAGTTTATTCCGTCAATAATTAAGAGAAATCTAGAGTGGGAGATCTTCTATTTCTTGGTGCTTGAAAATAATTGTAATTCTCATGTAATTTGCAGCTCTCCCTCATTTTATAAAGCTGATAACAGTAGTAGTGTTTTAGTCTATTTAATTGTTGCTTATTTGTGTTTAATTATTACATTGTAACCCCTGGATGGTTTACTGCCAATGAGGAAAAAGACTTGATAATTCTCTCATTGTACCCACTAGAAAAGTGGTGAATTCCCACTCATGAGTGGATGCCTGCCGCATCAGACAAAGTGTTTCAATTGTAATCTTTACCCCCACTATTTGGTGGTAGTGTGGAAATTCTTTCACGGATGGTTATCCGCCTAAGTATTTTCAATTCAGTTATTAATACTTCACCATATGTTAGCTCCTCACCTTTTAAGGTATCTTGAGTGCACATTCTTGGTGTTGAGTTTAGACTCTCTCTTTCAATTGTAATATTTGTAACTATTGTTTCAATAGATCCTAGGGATCCTTTGACCATATGCCCACCCGTCCTCCTTAATTGGCTTGAGGGCACATTCTTGGTTAGAGTTCTTTTATGCAACATTTTGGTTTAAGCTAACCTTAATGGGTGCTTGGTTACATTGTAATCATTACTGAAAAATCAAAAAAAATTGACACAGTATATTTCAATATATCATAAATGAAGAGCATGTCTTGTTGAAAGTATCTTCTTGTAATATAGACCCAAAAACACAAATTAGTAAAAACATAAAAACATTAATGGTCTAAGTAAGGACTCTATCGTATCCTTATATCCTTATGTACCACCTAGATACTTTGAGTCATCTACTCATATTGACTTTGCATAGATTTGTATTTGTAGCAATCTTATATTTGTGGTGAAGAGATTTATTTGTGAAAATTGAAGAGAGGGTTAGTAGTCATAGTATACTATATGGTATGGCCTCTAGAGAACAAATATGAAAATACAAGAAAAAATATAATTCACAATTAGCTATTTCAGTCATATATTGATTTTCATAGAGTAGTAGATTTGTGCCTAAGCAATAAATGATAACTCAATTTGAATGTAAACCTTGTTCAATTGATCAATTATTATCAATTGATATAACTTTTATAGTATCACCTACTTTTATTGTTGTGGGCATGTATTTAACATGATGCTTGAAGGAGTTGCCAAGTAAAATGTGTAAAGAGTTGTATGTAGTAGTAATTTTTGTGTGAACCAAATTAATGCTTCAATACTAGTGAACCACTTGGTAGAATGCCTCCAAGAAATGAAATTGCAATGATCACAAATTAAACATGAAATAATAAAAAATCAATCACAAACAATTGGTTAAAGGGGAGCCAAATCTCTCAATAAAATGTAAACTCACGTATGCAAAATGTTGAAGCCTGTTAATTTGCAATTGGAATGATCACAAATTAAACTCGAAATTAAAAAAAAATCAATCACAAACAATTGGTTAAAGTGGAGCCAAATATCTCAATAAAATGAAAACTCACATATGCAAAATGTTGAAGCCTTAACAAGCAAGAGAACTATTTGACAAAATGTCTCAATTGAAATGACATTTCATGAAATGTGTTACCTTGTTGATTTAAAATGCAAACTAGGTATGTAACAAGCTATTGCAATATTTAGGCAAATAAAATTATAAGGAATAAAGCTAATGTCAGTTACATTTTCTAATGTCCTCATGTTTATTGAAATGGAATCTTTGAAGTTGGGTATGGAGATCCATCGAGAAATAATAGAAATAATTTTTTTGGGGTCAAATATTGTAATTACGCATTTGTTGATAAACATATGTGTATTAAAATGTAGATGAATGCCAATGACATAAGAATTGCTAGATAAAATGCTTCAACATGATGTGGTTTAATGAAATAAAAAATTCATAGAATATGTACAAAATGGTTATGTTGACTTCTTAGAGATTTTATGTACAAGTAAACTCAACACTGATATATTAATTTCATTTCAAATTATTATTTATGTGTCATTTTTATCAAAATCTAACAATTATTAATAAACCAAAAATCATATCAAAATTTAGAATGTTAAATTGCAAATTGTTAATAATTTATTGATCACTTTTAATTTTAAATAATTAATAACTAATAATTTATCATTGATTATTATTTAGCTATTTTAATTATAATTAAAATTGTTATTTGAAATTAATTTTTAATAATTAACTTATTATTAAATAATTTAATTAAATCTTTTATTTGTTATAATTATTTATTCTGACTATTTAAAAATATTTGTAAAAATTAATACTTATTAAATATCAATTATAAATAATTATTACTAAATCTTTTATTATTGTAATAATTATTTATTTTGATTATTTAAAAATATTTTTAAAAATTAATATATTAAATATCAATTATAAATAATTATTACTAATTATTACTAAATATTTTATTATTGTAAGAATTATTTATTCTGATTATTTAAAAATGTTTTAAAAAATTAATATATTAAATATCAATTATAAATAATTATTACTAATAATTTTATTTTTAAAAATTTAAATTTGGAAAGTTCTTTTGAATTATTTTTAATAATATTAATTAATATTAATCTATGTTAAAAATGAATATTTTGCTTTCAATATCAGTTTTCGGATATGTTTTAATTTGCTGTATGAAGTTATCCCTTGCATCATTATGAATGCTCTATACTATTTATAACTACCTTCCTCTTTTTTTCTTTTCGCCAAACTCATGTGGGATTAAAAACCTAAATACTTTTCCGGACACCATGTACAAAGGCGACGACAAATAAAATAGTTTGAAGTGGACATCAGAACAGAAATTACAAAGATTAATGCGAAACGGGAAAAGACACTAAAGGAGCTGTTGGCCCGGTCGGCCACCTAATCAATGTACCCTTAGAGTGTGACTGTTAAGTCAGCCCGTGGGAAACACGAAGCCATCAACTTGGAGAGACTTGTAAATAAAACATGTGATGCAGGCTTAAATCATTTCCTAGCCTCTAGACATTAATTAATTAGTCAAGTTGAATTAGCAAGAAGACAAATACGGTCAGACTTGAGATTACACTACACCTAAAATTAAAACTCACTCAAGTCCACTTTTCTCCATGATTTTAAATTCATACATTCCAGCCGACCAAGGTATTCTACAAAATCTATTTAACTAATGGGTAAGGCTAGTAGTTTAAAATATTCAAAGCCCATGGTGATAGGCAATTGTTTGACTCTCATGGTAAGGGACACTTGCGAGATGACGATTGGTTTCTCAAGAATTGGTAATCATTGTGGACTTTGAAACTTTCTAAGTAGCACACAAATGTAGTATGATTTTGATCCACGGAAACTACATGGAGTTGAAATGTGTAACGATAAATGAGATTAAAACTTGAATATTTATGACTCTAAACATTAGATGCATGCTTGGTCAAGTAGATTTAAATAGGGATCTTGGGCCTAGATTAGTATTGCTTTCCTTCCTAATTTATGTCAATGTGGAATACATTATAATCTCATTAATTTCATTCTTAGGTATAAATTTTTTTGAGGTTTTATGGTTTTGGGGACACAATGTTCAAGGATTTAGCCAAAGAAATAAATAAATCAAATACACTCAAAAAAATTGTGATTAAATTTTTTCCTAATGATTTATATATGTTAGAAAATTTGGATTTGCGATAGACAAGGGTAAATTAAATGATACTCCTTTATAAAATAATTAGTAAATGAACTATGAATGTACAATTAAACACCATCTTCTAGCTTCATAAATTACTATTGTAGAGCATTTTCATGTACATGGCTTCATAATTTGATTTTCCCAAACTCCTTGAGCTTCATTCACTAGAAGATTACCAAAGATAGACCATATCCTTGGCTAGTTTTGCATAATACAATATTTTAAAATAATCAATGAAAACATCAACACAAGAACAATAATTAGGTTTGGTAATATTATTGTAGTGGTTTGAAACTTGCAAACAAAACTTCTAATTGCATTAATTGTAGATAGACTAATATACACATGTAATTAGAATTGACAAAGTTATGCTACAATTGAAGGTATCAAAGGGGTCCAATAGTCATTACCTTATCCACTTAATTACAAATAGACTAATCACTTTGATTCAAACACAAGGAAAATATTAACTGACAATCTATCCTCTATTAAATAATCTTGAATTGGGAAATAGAATCTAGAGAACATTCAATTCTATAATTATCTCTAACAATTATTAGTTTAACCTTGCTCAATTGCTTGATTGACCCTTTCCTTTATAAGACCATGCACTTCTTGTTGTATTGTTTAGTTTGGGGTTCACCTATGTCTCAAGATTTCTTTTCAGCTTAGCCACCCTCACAACAAGTTCCTTGCTTCACAAGATGTCAATGAAATATTTTATAGTTGTTAGAACTTGAGAGCATTTAGCCAAAGTGATTTTATAGCCCAAACAAGCCTAATGGTGATGACCTTTTCCACTTAAACATAGATAGAGATCTTACTAGATATACAAATGTAATACAATTAAGATTTTATAGGGAAAACATAATTATTTAATTTCAATCTCTAGAGTATAAATAGTTTTATCATTCGAGGTTTTAACATCTACAAGGCCCATATAAAAATTTAAACATTAATTAATTTATATTCTCAATATAATATGTCATACATTTAGTCTATTATATATACATATTTAGATATAATACTTTGGAAGGTTCATTCTAATCAAGTATTTAATAAAATTAGAAACAATGGGGTATTATAGAATTTAAATTAATCATATTATATTCATAAATTCTTTTAAAATATGTAGTTCCTCATCTAACCTATATAGTTGTGGCTATGTCTAAAAATGGAAAAGTGGGGTATTGAACATTTTAATCTTGTTATGATGTTAGTTGTGTTACAAATTTATTCATGTGATTCATCTCCACAAATTATAACTATTTTAGTGTTATTATTGATTATGTTATTCTAGTAGTATTAAAAATTTCTCTCAAACTATTTACGAGTGAAATTATTTCTAAATTTGGAAGAATGGATTTTAGAGGATTTTAATTGTTAGTAAAAATTCCTAGTTTTTGGGTATTTATTTTTGTCCACAACAATGTAGGAATGGAGGTTATATGTCATTTTTTAGTTCACCATGTTGGTGTGTATTGTTTGTCAATGTATTGGTAATTTTCTTTTCTATTTTAATAGATGATCTTTTTGATTGAATCTTAGTCTATGGCCTTAGATAAGGCATATAAATTGTAGGGGAATATTTACTTGTTTTAAGATTTGAATTGGAACTAACTAGTATTAAGTTTATCTTTGTCATGCTCATAAATTTTAGTTAGGAGATGAATGCATGTCTACCAAGGTAAATGCATTTTTTTCAAGGTGAATATAATAATGCTAAATTTTATGAATACAAGATAGTGAGTAGTAGATGATATTTTAATATTTTTTCCTAAACTAAGTTTGTTCCATGAGATTTGTTATCCCTACCTATCATCTTATATTGCTGATGTTTCCTTTTTAGTGTGTTATTTACATACTTAGTAGTTTTATTATACATTTGAGTGAAAACCATTAGTATCTTACAATTTTAGGATGAGTTTTTTGGTCCCCCTATTATTTTACCACTTATATATGTGTTTCTAATTTTCATTTTTATATAATTTTGTAATGTGAATGTGTCTTGGATTGAATTTATGCTCAAAATGATACCTAGGTTCTCTCTTGATTTTGAAACAATGAAATTTTCTCTCTTTTGCATTCCTATTTATTGGGGATGGCACAAGCATTCAAGTATGTTACTACAACGTTGGAGGAAGCTCTATTCTCTCATTCATTTGTTGCGATGATGTCATCTAGTGATATGCAAAGTCTCATCCTATAGTAGCCATGATTTATGCTTTGACATCATTTAACTTGATTGTTATTTTGTTATGTAACAACATATCTAGTGCATCACTATGCATTGCACATGTATTTGAGTTTTACTTGTAATGTGAGAATTTTCTACCTGATACTTTTCTCTATGAATGTCTTTATTATATTCTTGACACATTACACTAGCAATTTCACATAATTTGAATTCCTAAAATTGATTTCATCTCACAATATACAATTGTAATAGTTTTTAAATATGGATAAAAAATAATTTCATGTCCATGGATTGTTACTTTTTGAATTGGTGAACATCCTATTGAGTGCTAATAAAAATGCAAAATCCATTGTTTGCTAAATCCTCCACAATGATGCCATATATTTTTGGAAATCTAATCAAGCTTAGTGAACTATAATTTCTCATAATCACTAAAAAAGATGTAAATTTTGTAAGTTTCTTACAAGTACCACTTTAATGAATAATGACAATGAAAGATTCATAAGTAGTAATATGCTCAAGTTTTCTTATTGTAAAATTTCCATGGACACTATTTCCTAACCTATTTTAATTTATCTACTTTTTATTTAAAATTTATTTTTAGATATCTATGATAGACTTTCATATGCCCATCAACAACTAAGAGAAGTTACTTTTAGTTCTCATAGTAGTAGAGCTTTAAAAGCTATAGGATTTGAGATATATCCAAGATAATATATACTTTTCATGTATATAATGTTCTCTTATAGAAGATCTTAGACTATTTTTAATAAATGTATTTAAGATATCTATACTAAATAATATTGCATTGCATTATTTCTTGCCCTCATAAATATCTGTTAAGTCTTCATGTCTAATTTGTATAAGTTGAAATTAAAAAACCCTTCCACAAAATCTTAAAACCCTATAAAAAATTTATTCCTATATATTAACATGAACTTTCACATGAGACAATCCTATAATTTCTTGTTTTGAATTATTTTTAATTGAATGAGATTCTAATAAAATAGAAAATAGACTTACAATCAACATCCATCTAAATAATATATTTACAAATTGAATATTTATTTTAAAAGATAAAAATACAATATAATATAATATTTATTATTTTGATTGGATGAAAATTATGACATATATTTTATTTTCAGTTCTATTACTATTAATTGCTCCTTTTGTAATTTTGATATATTATATTTAATATATTTATAAATACCCATTATCTTTTATCAAAAAAGTATATACAATACATAAAAATTATATTAATCAAATTAAAAATCTTTCATTTATTAAATTTCTAAATTAAAACTAACTTTTCAATTATAATTAACACATTTCTAAATTTAATAAATAAACATGTTTTTTTTACAATTTCATTATAGTAGTGAACTTGGAGAAAGAACAAAAATAGACTTGGTTACAACACCGAAAGACATGAGCTCAAACAACATACAAACCGCTGAGCAGCATCAAATAAAATTTGAAAGCCTTACACTAGAAACATCTTCTAGCTTCCCAATTTTCTACTTGAAACATAACTATTCTTTGACTTGATGGAGCTTATAATTGGACAGTTAGCCCAGTCGTATGCAATTACGCAAGCGAAATTTGGTGAGTTAAAGTTCGAACAAATCCTTACCATGAAATTTTGACAATCTAGAGAGAATGAAAATAAAAATCATAAATCACTAAACAAGCTTACAGACATATTTTTACACGTTTGATAAACGCGACCTTTTCGAAGTTGTCTATTATAAAGTTATATATGTTTTCAATAGAATATTATTATTACCTTACAAAGTAATAATGTTGTTTCCTATGCTTTATTATATTATTCCTTTCAATTCACCTCCATGGAGAACTTATCATCAATGAATGGATATGAACATCTGTGATTTTCATTTTCTGTAGAAACTATGATAGAATGAAGCCCGTACTTAATGTTCTATTCGGTCGAGTCATAGATGCATCCAAAACCCGTCCCCATAGTTTGAAAGTGGAACGCAACCTCCATTAAGGGTACAATAGTGGGGAGAAGCCATCAAGTTTCATGTGTAGAGAGACAGTCGCAATATATCAACTCAATGAGGTTTTTTTCTATGACAACCCATGAATTATAACTCGTAACATGTGGCCAACTATTGTTGGTTCGATCTCAGGCACCAAGTTTACCAGATCGCTAATGGGACCAACATTCGAATGCAATATCTTGGTGTTCTGGAGTTTAGTCTATAGAAAGGGACAGATATGGATTAACCAGAATTCACTCTTTCCATCAAGTCCACCCATGAAACAAATTCCAAGCATTGCTCTCTAAATGAGAGTATTAACCTAATTTAGCTCATCAAGAGGTTTAATATGGTAAGCCATCCATGTGATGGATGGATGTAGTTTAGTGAGGACACAGGGAGATTGTTGATGAGGCCATTTCTTCAGATGACCTGGAAAAGTGCACGATCTAGTGGATGATACATGGTGCATCATCTAAGTGACTCTATCATCCTACAGCATTATTAGTTTCGTGGAGGAAACATGAGGACATCCTCTTGGAGAGACTTGGGAATCAAGCATGGGATTGAGGCTTAAATAGTTTTCTAGCCTCTAGACTTAAATTAATTAGTCAACTTGAATTAGCAGGAGACAAATATGCTCTAACTTGAGATTACACTACACCTGGAATTGAAACTCACTCAAGTCCACTTTTCTCCATGATATGAAATTCATACATTCCAGCCAAACCTAAGTATTTTACAAAATCTATTTAAGTAATTGGGTAAGGTTGGTAGTTTAAAATATTCAACGCCCATGGTGATAGTCAATTGTTTGACTCTCATGGTAAGGGAGACATGTCAATATGTTGGATTAATATAAGGGGTCAATGGTCATTGATTTCTCAATGGAATTTGAAACTGATAAGGAGCACACGGATGTAGATCCATGGAAACTACATGGAGTTGACATGTAAAACCACATTGGGATTAGGACTTGTATATCTTATGACTCTAAACATTAGATCCTTGGATGCTTCGTCAAGTAGATTTAAATGGGGATCGTGGGCCTAGATTTGTATTATTTCACTTCCTAATTCATTCGTAGATGTGGAATACAATGGAACCTCATTGATTTATTCTTTTCATCTAAAACTTTAATTTATAAGTTACAAAAATTGTTAGTGTCTATGGCTTTGGTGACCTACAATGTTAAGTCAAAAATACTCTTAATACATTTGTGTTTTAAATTTTGTCTAACAAACTATACATATTAGGAAAACTGGATTTACAATATACAATGGTTAATTAAATGGGTTTTTCTTATTAAAAAAATGTTAAGTATGTAGACACGTAAAATAGACATCTTACATCTCGCTCTAACTAACATCAAATTCTACTATTAATCAATTAAAACAATTTATTGATTAATTCCTTAGCTTCATCAGGCTTAATTAAATAAATTAAATTATTTCATTAAGTCCTAAGGTTCTTCTTATTTGATTCAATAAATCAAAATGATTTAAATCAAATATCAAATCCCTAAAATCCCCTAAGTTAATTAATCTAAATCAATTAACTTCTAATCATAATTACCATTCTCTAGCTTTTGACTCAACTAGAGTCAAATCCAAACTCTTAACTAACCCACCCACTTGCACAATAAATCACTTTATTTGATTTATTAAAACCCATATTTTCCCTCATTAACTCTCATCTTTGACTTTTTGGACAAAGACAATTCTCCCCAAAAAAACCCTCAACCACATGCATTTATGGCCATTTTCAAATTTGAATGGGCACATTGGCCAAGACTTGCACATTCCTCACCCTCTCACACCTTGACAAGTGGCATCTTGTCATTGGCCCATGAATGATCCCACATTCATCAATTTGGCCTCTCCTCTCTTCAAGTTCAACTATAAGTTGAAGGCTTCTCTCCTTCCAACACACAACACATCTTGAGGCAAGGTTACTCTCTTCATTTGAGAATCAATCTTGCTCTTCATCATCCACATTTGAAAGCATCTATACTATAGGCAACTTGAGCTCATAGCATCTCATTGTCTATCATCTAATTTGGCTTAATCAAGGATTGGGAAAGGGCTCTTTCACATATTCAAAGAGCACCAATCCAATATGGGATAGATGTGTTTCATGTTATTTGTGGTTTTAATTATTTCATTTGGCATTTTTAGTTGTTTCAATGTCTTAATTTAGCATGTCTAGTATGGAGTAATATTTCATAAGGTTTGCCTGGTTTTGCCATGTTAGTTTGATTTCCATGATTTACTAACATGTTGCAGAATTTAGCTACCACAAAATGGCGCTAGAAGGAGGGCTTGGCTTGGTATCAAAGTAGTTGTAATAATTTATTTTCAAGTTGTAAAACAAATCCAGAGTAATCTGTTTGAGCACCTTATTTGTTGACATTATGTTTGATTATCACAGGTTCTTAGTAGTTTTGCTAGCATTCCCATCATGATTATGTTTTCACAACACTCCATGTAGTCTATGATGTTATCTATATTCAGTACTACATAGTAGGCTATACATGAAATCTCATTCTTAGTTTGATTCAATTAAGAGTTTTTCTTGTTGTATATCGAGTTTATTTTCATAGAATTTCACTCAAAACAAGATAATACACTTGTTGTTTTACAAAAACTTTTTTGCAATAGTAGGGACTGCAAACAAGAGCAAGGATGGTATTCACAAAGGAAATAATAAGTTAGGATTTATTCTGGTATAGGTCGTTCTTTCAAATCCTATAACTCTGTAAGATGTTGTGTTCTCTTGTGTGTAGCTATCGTTGTCTGCTCAAAAAAATGCATTCTCAAAATTTCTGTTGCTCCATGATTTACCTCACATAACTTTGAATTTGTTTTAACATACTGATTGGAAGTGTTAGAAACCCTTTTCACCATAACTATTGTGCGCAGAAGCATTCATGATAACACCCTTCATTTAAATCGATTTGCCTTTAACTCCCACACAGGCTTGGTGCTCATATTCCCATGCAGTCTTGGTTTGTAGGCCATTGATTCTCATGCAAGAGTTGGGTGCAGGCCATGAGATCCGGAAGCAGGTAGCATCGCCTTTTCTAAAGGTTGGATGGAGTGAATGGACAACTCCAATCTTCCTACCGAACTAAAATCAACTGAAAAACTTGTAGTGGATGGCCATCTGGGGATTGTAAATCTTCAGCAAGATCCAAGGTTGTTTTTTTCGTCCTATTTAATGCATTCGTAGTGATGTCCCTTAACGAGAGCAGTTGTTTCACAATCTCCACTTGGTTCTTCCTTGTAGCAACATGCAGAGTTGTATTCCCATCAGGCAGCATAACTATGATTGGATCCATAGTTAGAATCTCTTTCACCACATCTAGACAAGTCGCTCCTTTTGCAGCCATATGCAATGATGTTTGTCCTTTTTTATCTTGTTTCTAGGCTATCTGTTGATCCCTATTCAGCAGTACTCTGACAATATCAACATAACCAGCTCTTGCTGCCAAATGAAGAGAATTTTTGCCTTTACTTTTGGAAGTATCCATTGACTGATGATCAGCGCATAAAATTCCCTGAACGTACAACAGCATCTCCTCCTATTCATTCACCTCACTCACCAGGCTTGCTGCATCATCACAAGAATTTAACAGCACCTTCACACCCTCCAACTCCCCATTCTTCACCGCTAGGTTCAAGTCAGTATCGTTGTGTCTCCTAGTCGCTTTCTTCACGAACAAATTCCTATTGCCTATAATAAGAATGCTCATTCACGATATGACTTTCTGGGTCATTTTTTGAAGTTACAAATCTTTCTAAAGATATGTTTTTGTCTCTTTTTCAGATCACTGTACTCTTGACATGAACATCGTGCGTGATTTTCTGAGGTGCGAATCTTATCATTATTGTTGAAAGGACACGACTATTCTGGACATCACCTTCCTTAGGTAACTCATGACTGAATCTAGCCACCTAGATATCCATCATTTACTGGGCACTTCTTCACCATCGTCTACCCTATTATCCTGCTGCTCCTGCAGCTTTGAAAAAAAAACATATTCTAGTGAATGCAAATGGCCTTGTCATCTCTTTAAACTCTGGTCGCCAAAGGCAGGAGCCTGCTGTTGTTCTCACCTCGAAGGCGAGAGAGGGCATCGGCAGAGGTGAAATAAAATTTTGCTCATCATTTACTGGCAATGATTGCTCCTGTCGTATCACTATCAGGAGAATTCAACCCACCAATCTGACATAAAATAAAGCCGATCCACTCGACAAAAAACACACTGGTAAATGTCGTGGAATTCATCTTTACACCTTCCATTTGTGCTCAACCAATATGCATTCAAGGGAGTGTTTATTTCATCTCGACTCAAACATGGGATTAGAAGGTAAAGTGAATGCATTGGGTAGAGTGACATAAATGCATAGTATCTACTGTTCATGTGCCTGTCACTTATCTATATTACTGTTGTGCGCAAATAACCCCTATACATGGAGGTGCCTACCATTTAACTTGAGCATTTTTTAAATGCTTCCTATAATTTCTGATTCTACTATCACATTCTCTGCAGGGAATAAAACAATTTAATATCTGATGAGGATTTCGAAAATGGAATCTGCTTATTATGATTATCTAATGAAGTAGAGAGTTAGGAATAAGTGGCAATCTTTGTTGTAGATTTAATATCAACTACTTATTCTCACAATGCCATGTTTATTAAACTGTACCCCCACTCCATCGAATTTAGCTTTCTTTGTTTGTTGATCCAAGGTCATGCTAAAGGTTTCATTGACTTGACAAATCATTTATAACTGTTACACGAATTCCAATTGTTGATATAGTCCAATATGCATTTTATCCCTGCCTAGGCATGATCTTTGTCCTCATAGTGTAATAATTTGGAGAAGCGGACGTCTCAAGGAAGGTATGAATATTTACTTTGCTGGTTTAATTGGGAGTTGATCAATTTTAGTCCATGATGTAACCACTTGCTTTACTGGGAAATGAAGTTGCAAGGATATTCACATGTGGTGCCAAGATGTGAATTTATTAGATATAATTTTGTCTTCTTTCAAAATACATATCCGTCTTAAAAGACACAAGGGAGTGTGTAGGCATTATCTCAGGCCTGCTTTATGACCAGTTTCCTCCATGGTGTGTAAATCAAGGGTAGCTCATTTTATTTTCGTTGTTTTCATTTTCCAGTAAGAAAGTTGCTAAAAGTTTTCTAGAATGCATGCATTTGGTGTATGCTTTGTAATCACAGTCAATTGTTGGCCTTTAAGATGTCTATCAAGTAGTTCAAGTGTCTTTTCTATGTTTGCAAAGTTTTGCGTTCATGTTTGGTAGGGTACTTGCAACAAATTTATGATGCCATTCATTTACCTGTTATGATTTGAACTGCTCCAAAATAGCTTCCATTTTGGCATATCCACAGATGCATTTTGAATTCATTTGCCTACTTACAATACTTTCAAGTGACACACATTTATTGAGAGGGAGATTGGGATGATGAGGGAATTTAAGTCATTGGTATATGAGTTAAGACTAGGTAGGCATGGAGGTAGATTGATTTTATCTCCCTATGACATCAAAATTTGTTGGAATAATAAGTAATGAAGTCCACCATGAGTCGCACTACCTTGAATTGTGTCTTAAGTAAAGAAAAATCGGGGTGTAGAAAGTGTGACATCAGATTATAATTATTTTGCATTTATCACTCACTCTAGGTAGAGATTCAATGAGATCATTAAAGCATCTATCTATGTAAGCACAAGTTAAAAGTGGGTTTATGAGGCAAACAATTAACAAGATATTCAGGTGGTAACTTTTAAACTAATTTATTCTTCAAATAGTTGTCTTTTTCTCTTATTTTAACAAATACATTATGTTTAGAATTGTATTTTGTTATGATAAGTTACTATTTATCATTTTATAAATCTTATTTGTCATATATTTGTGATGTCAATAGCAACAAGGTTGACATCAAGGTTAATATTAAAGGTTGCCATTAGAAGTTGAGCATCCAAATTTAACAAATGTCAAGGTTGACATCAAACAAAAATAAGGATGAACAAAGGAGATTTGGAGATTCTCTTACAATCAAGATTTGGGATAAAGCATTTGTTAATGCTTGTTTTAACAATCTTAGAGCTTTCATTTACTACTCTTTTTTTCTGTTTTAGACCAACTCACATTTCTCTTTGGGTTTAAAATTAACCATTGCTTTGACACTTTCAAATTGGTTAAAATTTGAACCTTAGAAACACTCACTAGAATTCAGATTTTGGACTTAAAATTGAACAAGGCAAACTTCACATTTCAATTGGTGCTTTTAAAACGAACTCATCACTGCTTTGAGGTATAAAATGAACAAGTGTCTTTCATGTTTTGCAATATTTTTCACAAATTAACATCATTGAAATACATATGCACTTCTCTCGTGCTTCACAGTGATGTTGAGAATCAAAAGAATTTTGGTGATATTAACTTGTCAAAAAGATTGCCTTCACATTTCGATTTGGGAACTTAAAATTGAACAAAACATGCGACTGTGAGCACGACATATTGCGGAGGTTTTCCCCTTTGTTTTTCAATGAAGGTTGTGTGAAAAACAGGATATGTTAGCTCACTTTTGTTTATCTTAGAGGGCCTGCCTTGTGGGAAAAATTACTCACCCAAGGGAATGACCCAACCAGGAACATGCTAAAGCCAAGCAACTTCCAACCGGTATATAAGTGTGGATTCTGGAGGAAAGTTCAAGAATCACGAGGATTATTCCGATGAGATGGACAATAATGGACTCTTGCTGATGTTGGATAATCCCCCATGAATGGAATGCTCGCATTAGAACCCTTTGTTTAGAAAAAGGCCAAAACCTTGTCTATCTTGTTGGTGCAAAAGGTCATGTCCTTTCAAGTTGCCCCATATTATACATGTGGTTTTGTTGTAGAAATGGAAGGCATGCCATGGGAGATTCATGGCTACTAATTCTTGGCTGACCCGAGAAGTGTGTGTCATGGAGGGGAGCCAATGTGGTCAAGCATTTACCCATTCACACAAGATATGTGCAGCTGGATTTATCCAAGTGGGAACCCAACAAGATATTGCCTCATCATCCTAGGGTTCTAGAGTGCTTGGAAGTGGAAAACGCATTGCTTGGTTCCTAAAAATATTTGAAAACAAACATTCACAAAGCCTCCAAATTTCAAACCCCTTTTAGGAAACAAATACCTTTGATGAATTTAAGCACTCTTGCTTTCCCTAGGGATCATATCCTTAGAGGTTTCTAAGTGCTTGAATTCTATCATCATTTGTGGGATGAAGAAGAAAGTAGGACATTAGACATTCAGTTTGAAAACATAATCAAGCAAGTGCTTTTGGTAAAAGGAATTCACTAAGACAAGATAAAAGACAAATTGGATTACATATGTGTTTTCTAACATGATTTCCCACAAGATCAAGATCCCAAAACCAAATTTCAAGAAGCTTAGTCTTAAAGCTCGTGAGGAGCATCTTGAGAGAATTTTCGAATTCAAAGAAAGATTGGTTTATAACTTTTACAAAAAAGCTTCAAGAAACAATCCTAAGTTGTATGAATTTTACTATCAATAGAATGCTAAACTTTTTGAAAGGTTTTCTTTCCTCCCATAGAAAATTTAGCGTGTTCTTCAACATCGAGGTCTCGTAAGCAAAAGTGTTATTCTAGGTCAAGTCTAGGATCAAATTCAATCACTTTCATCCATCTCTTAACCATTAAATAAGTCAAAAGTCACCTCACCAACAACTCTTGGAAACTTTGTAAACATCTGTTATGCTAAACTTCTAGGTGAAATCAAATCACTTTGTTTGACTTAACACAACTAGTCAAACCATCATCTTATACACGATTTTTCTGTATGATAATACAACTTCCCTAGATTTACGAGTTCATCTTGTTTGGCTTAATACAATTATCCAAATTATCAAATCATCACCTTGTTTGACTTAACACACTTAGTCAAACCATCCTCTTATGTACAAGTCCACTCTAGGATAACACAACTTCCTAGGGTTTACAAGTGCACTTATCACATTTTGTTTGACTTAACACATTTAGTCAAACTATCAATCCAATCATGATCAATCAAAGTCCTAAAAAAATTTTAGCATTTCCTTCAAAGTTTCTTTAAGAGTTCCATTCATCTGTATCACTCATATTTCATTTACCTCATCCTCGTCATCACTTTGATCCTTCAATTATCCTAGTTCTTTGCTTCTTTGAACCTAAGGTTTAGACCGATCTAAAGGATTAGAGGTTCATCTCTTACATTCTTGAAAATTGATCTTCATCTTATGGTTCAAACTCAATCACAACACAAGAGGAACATGGAATATAAACTTGATCCATCCATCATGAGCAATCTGAGTCAACCAAACTATCCAAGTCTCACAATGCCAATTGATTATCAAAACTCACATTTATGCAATTCAAACGTGGCATCATTATCTCCTCCAAACATCACTGATACGAATGTGATTATGCCCAATCTAAAGTTTGGAACACCTTTTCCAATGATAGATTTAAATCCAAGTCCAAATATGCAAATCTATCAACCAAATGCTCAATGCATGAGTTTTCCAAACAACATTATCCCACCAAATCCATTCATGCCAAATACAAGTTTGTTGAAAATGAACATTTCTAGTTCACACTTGGTGAACTTTGAGATAGATATGTTTGCAAGTCAAATCAATGTTGTTCAAAATCCCAATAGTATATTGGAAACTCCATGTATTGATCCAAATCAAGGTAACAACATCCAAAATCAAAGTACCTAAATCAAGGCAATATGATTCCCAACCACAACAATGTTCAATTTCAATCTATCATGTCGAATCTAAACATCACACCAAATCATAGAATTATCCAGAATCAACTTGTCCACAATCCCAAGAAAGCACCACAAGGATACATTTCAAATCTGATTGCTAAATAACCAAGTCATCCATATCAAGAAAATATAGATCAAATTTTGCGAGATCAAATTGCTTCGCTTGCCAAAGTAGTGGATCCATTGCACCAAGAGATGTCTCCACCCCAAAATCAATACACTCTTCCATTGGTTGAACCATGTCATCAAAGCATTGAGCTATCTCTGCAACCACATCGAGAACAATATTTCCAATGTCAAGAAATTGGATATCAAGATCAACGAAATCAACAACAAACTCAATCACCACATCTCAAAGATCAATCATTGCATCTCCAAAATCAATTGCCACAAGGTCCATTTAAAGTAGAAATCTCACAAGGTAGAAAACAAAAATATACACCTCTTGGGAAACCAATTGAGTCTGTCTAGCAACAATTGATACAAGGAAATCTCATTAAATCCCTATTTATGTGAATTATCAAGAGCCCATGGTGAAACCACCAGGGTATGATGAGAAACAATTTTGTGATTTTCACAAAGTAAAGGGACATGCAACATTAGATTGTATTCAACTCAAAAATCTCATCCAAGACCTAATTGATCAAAAGCTAATAGCTATTGGGGACATTAATAAGAATTCAACCACTAGCAATAGCATTAACAATCTCTCCTCCACACTTCTTGAAAATGGTGATCACGATCAATCCATCAATGAACACATTGAAGATATGTTTCCATCTCATTCAATGATGAAATCAACACACACCAAGGGCCACTTTTCAATCATGATCAAAATCCACCAAAAATACCCAACAAAGATCCAATTCAAGAAATATCAACATCAATTGGTCTTATGGTTGGAATCATGCCCACGACCACGACCACGACCACAACCACCACCGCTAAAGCACAACATGAAAAAAATTCATTCTCCATCATGTTGCAAGCTGCTCGACAAGTTACCTGCCAGAAGGTGCTCTGAAACCAATAAGCTGCACAAGCTATGCAAGTGGCAGAAGGAACCCAACAAGCACAAGATCAAGTAGCCTAGAAAACACAATACTAAGCACAACTGCAAGCAATCCATTGGCAAGCATACCAAAAGGCCTTGCAAGATTTTTAGGCACAACAACTCACCCAATAATAGACTTCATTGGCTCAACAACAGCTCGCCCAATAACAGACTTCGTTGGCTCAACAACAACTCACCCAATAACAGACTTCGCTGGCTCAACAACAGCTCGCCCAATAACAGACTTTGTTGGCTCAACAACAACTCGCCCAACAACAAGCTTTATTGGCGCAATAGCCACTCGACCAATAACAAGCCTCGTTGGCGTAGTAGCAGCTTGACCAATACCAAGCCTCATTGGTGTAGTAGCAGCTCGACCAATAACAAGCCTCGTTGGCGTAGTAGCAGCTCGACCAATAACAAGCCTCGTTGGCACTATAGCAGCTCGACCCAACAACAAGCCTCGTTGGCACAAACAACAACAAGATCAACAATAAGCATTGTTGATGCAAATGCAAGCATATCAGGAGGCCTTCAATGCATAGCAGAGTTTGCAGAAAACTCCCACTAGTACTCCTCCCACCAATCAAACACAACAAACACCTCAAAATACATTCATCCCACCTCCCGATCCGCACAATGATGTCGCAACACAAATCAAACTGCTCTCGCAGCAAGTGTTGGACCTCCAATCAGGGAAAACAACCAAAACACCAGGCAACTTGTGTCCCTATCCATTCAAAAGAGATCTCACAATGGTACTGTTCCCAAAGGGATTTTAAATCCCAAAATTTGATAAGTATAATGGAACGGGAAACCCTGAAAATCATGTCAGGGAATTTCAAGTATATTGTATGGAGGTTGCATATGATGACACATCCCCCGTAATCTGACTAGTCCAACCATGGAATGGTTTTCTCGCCTACCCATGGGCATTAAAACATTCGAGGAAAGTGTGGAAGCATTCCTTAAAAGTTATGCTTTCAAGATGGGTGCAAATGTTAGTTTGGAAGAACTATCAACACTCAAACAAAGAAAAGGAAAATTATTTGCATCCTTCTTGCAAAGATGGCTATCCAAGACCAATTAGAGCAAGTGGACCATGGTGAAAGAACAACAAGTTTGCACAATCATATACAATCTAGATTGAAAACTTGGCATTCTACTTAAAAATACAATGCATCACATCATATGATCAATTCATCCCAAAGGTGCTCAACATCGAAAGAGCCCTTGCTGTGTGAGGATAACCGTCCGTCCAACAATTATAATGATAAACCTCAAACATGGTCGAGGAACAAAAATATTACAAATGTCAGCATGGTCGATGCTAAAGTGGTCATCAGTGCCCCTAAGCAGAGCATCCAGACTCATCAGCAACTGCAAAATCATAATCACAATAATGTGCAAACTAATATAGTAGCACAATCGCAACCGCTTCCTAGCAATAAAATCAAAAATTTGAATAATCAAGGAGGACCACCTCCCCAAGGAAAATATCCTCCCAAGTGGAATTTCATGGCTCTTGGAGAATCAATCGAATCCATAATGAAGAAGTTGGTCGAGGAAAACGTAATCAAAATCTCCAACTCTGAGCAATATGCGGAACCCATGACCAAACCGCCAAGGTACAAAGAAAACCTCCTTTGTGAATTTCACAAGATCAAGGGACATACCATCTTAAATTGCATGAGGCTAAATAATATCATCCAAGACCTCATCGAAGATAAGATCGTCAATGTCGAGCAACCAGACGGTAATCAAAATTTAAAAATATACACAAATCCGATGTCAAACCACAATCAAGGAAATAGATAGGAGAACAACAATCATCCATTCCAACATATTTTCTTTAATCATCCATCCACCCATCCGCTTGCATCCGTACCATAGCTTGAGCTGGTGCCCATATCATATTCCACCATAGTACTACTTGGCATTTTCCTAAGGTCAGCTTGTCCTGCCTTTATCAAACTAGTCTATCACTTAAACGCTGGGGGCATGCCATTGAAACTAGCAGTGGATCGGATTTGTGTATATCTTTTGTGCTCTTCCCAAATTCATAAAAATCCAAAAGCAGGCCAAAATCTCAGAAAATCTTCACAAATTCATCATTAAGTCATGTCAGTCTTTCACCTTGTCTGAACTACGTCATCTCTAAGCTTGAACATAGGCAAGGTTGATCTTTGATCATCCCCCGAGATAGTTTAGGTCGGCCCTTTAGGCATCTATTGCAATGGAAATCTTTTTGCCAATCTGATTTACAGTTTAAGTCATCCCTTTAGGGATCTGTTGCAATGGCAATCTGTTTTCCCATTTGGTTTATAGTTTAGGTCAGTCCTTAGGCATCCGTCACATTTGGCAATCCGTTTGAATAAAGTCAATCATCGCCTTCACTCTTTGGTCAGTCAATTAGAAGCAAGTTTAGCAAGTTCAAAAGTGAACACTTAATCGTTAGAGTCTTAAGCCTAAGTCAGTAAGCAAGCAAGTTGGTCAACTCAGAGTATCAATAACTTATCATCCAATCAATTATATCAAAACCCTAATCACAACATGTCCTAGGAATGCGACCTTCCTGCGATGGACATCAGCATCAGGTACCCCATAGTAGTTAGTCTTGGCTAGTAGTACAAAGAAATTTAGCTTGTTTGTTTACTTTATTTGGTCTTTTTGACTTATCTTATTTTGCACTCATTCCAAGGACCTCTCAATGATGCCTAAACAAAATAGGTTTAGAGAGAAAGGAATGGGGCAATGATCATTATCTTTTTATCTGTTGTGCTTGTTGGATATTCTTGTAAAATAACTTCATCATGCATACTTTGTTTTCTTTGTAGGAAGGATGTTTTAGGTATCTTGTTGACCACATAAGAAGGCTTACCTTTTTATGTTTTGGCCCGACATGTCTAGAATTTCTGAACTGCATTCTGAATAAGGTTATGTTTTTCAAGTGTGAACAAGAGTACTCCTATCTGTTTGACAAGTCAAAGTCCATCACACTAGGCGCCACGCCATCCTGGTTCTTAATACCTTGATGCATCGCACCTATGTGTGTTATCAAACATAAATAAAGGTATGCTCTTTTCCATCCTTGGATAAGCAATACATCATCATCATTCATCATCATATCCAATAAATTCTCGATGACTAGAGGACTTGTTGGACTTCTTTATCTTCTTGAATTTAAGGGTTGATCCCTCTCATTCTTCTATCCTCTTTCACGCTAACAATGCATACATCCTGCATCCATGCTGCATTCATCCTCTCATCTTGCATAATCATGTCATATCATTATAGGACAACATCATCCATCTCATCCATCTCACATGCATTGCATAATTATTTAAGATGTTATTCTATAGATTTGTTATTCTAAGCATCTTTCAAACATCTCATTTACATCATCATTATCATATAGATCATATAGTCTTGCAATCCATACATCCATTTTGAACCTCTTTGTCGTGAGATCCACCTCAAATCGAATCTTTTCGCTCGATCTCTAAAGGGGGCAATGTACTAATGTACTTATTTCCACTAGGGCATCCGAAAAAACTAAAGAATTTTTTAATTTCGATGTCGGCAACATCATTCTTTGAATCAATGCAACAAGTACATTGCTTCAAAGAGGGGAAAAATGTAGACACGTAAAATAGACATCTTACATCTCTCTCTAACTAACATCAAATTCTGCTATTAATCAATTAAAACAATTTATTGATTAATTCCTTACCTTCATCAGGCTTAATTAAATAAATTATATTATTTCATTAAGTCCTAAGGTTCTTCTTATTTGATTCAATAAATCAAATATCAAATCCCTAAAATCCCCTAAGTTAATTAGTCTAAATTAATTAACTTCTAATCATAATTACCAGTCTCTAGCTTTTGACTCAACTAGAGTCAAATCCAAACTCTTAACTAACCCACCCACTTGCACAATAAATCACTTTATTTGATTTATTAAAACCCATATTTTCCCTCATTAACTCTCATCTTTGACTTTTTAGACAAAGACAATTCCCCCCAAAAAAACCCTCAACCACATGCATTTATGGCCATTTTCAAATTTGAATGGGCACATTGGCCAAGACTTGCACATTCCTCACCCTCTCACACCTTGACAAGTGGCATCTTGTCATTGGCCCATGAATGATCCCACATTCATCAATTTGGCCTCTCCTCTCTTCAAGTTCAACTATAAGTTGAAGGCTTCTCTCCTTCAAACACACAACACATCTTGAGGCAAGGTTACTCTCTTCATTTGAGAATCAATCTTGCTCTTCATCATCCACATTTGAAAGCATCTACACTATAGGCAACCTGAGCTCATAGCATCTCATTTTCTATCATCTAATTTGGTTTAATCAAGGATTGGGAAAGGGCTCTTTCACATATTCAAAGAGCACCAATCCAATATGGGATAGATGTGCTTCATGTTATTTGTGGTTTTAATTATTTCATTTGGCATTTTTAGTTGTTTCAATGTCTTAATTTAGCATGTCTAGTATAGAGTAATATTTCATAGGGTTTGCTTGGTTTTTCCATGTTAGTTTGATTTCCATGATATACTAACATGTTGCGAAATTTAGCTACCACAATAATATTAATTGTTGATCGAGAAATTTGTGTCTTCTCGTAAAATAGCCTAAACAATTAATTATCTAGCTAAAAGCAATGTGTGTTCCACAATCTAGCTTTATAATCTAGTTAATTGGGTTAATTTTATAACACATATCTAACTAAATGAACTAATATTATGTTTAAAGCTTACTTTCAACAAATTTATTTTTTCCCTTTCCCAAACTAGTCATATTTTTTATAACATGTGCTTCATTTAAGAAAATCTCACTCACACCACCAGTTATTAGAGGTCACCTTGATAGGTTCTATAAAAATAATCCCAAGGTCCACTTTTTATCAATTTCCTTGACATAAATTAGCCTTTGAGGTGTTTCCTTAACAATCAACTTGAAACAATGAATAGTCGACACTGTGTTAACAACACATTGAAAGGGTGGGATAGACTTGTCTTAAAAATTTAAAGTACTGAAAAAATAAATTATACCCCATTCAAAGATCAATTACACAACATTAATATTTTAATAGAATATAATTACACTACATTTTTAAACCTTCAACTATATAATTTTATTGCGAAACTTCCCTAGAGCTAGAAAGTGCAACTAAATCTTTTCATACTTGACCAATGAGGGGAGAAAATATTAAAATATGCAAATTGGATTCTTCATTTTCCTTGTTGATAATAAAACAAATTGGCTTATGCTTATATGTATATTTTAAAGAACAAGCCAAGTTAGTGCCTTATTTTAAAGAGTTGAGCACATAAACATTTGACATTTGAATAAACATTTGAACTTCCATAGGTTTTTCCACTACAAAATTGCATCCTCCATGCCTTCAACAAAATTTAAAACTTATATCCCAACTTAGGGGAATATATTAGTCTAGTAAGATTGTTTTCCAGACAAGCTCATCTTCATCTTCTTAGATTCTCACATGCATTATCTTGAGAGAAGTAATATAGTTCTCCCAATCACCAGTCTCTCTATCTTATAGCCCAATCAATGCATTGATTTCCATTTATGTCTCCATGATGTAGTTAGCTCTATCAAAGCTATTTTATTTAGAGAGAACAAACCATATCTATCAATAATCATAATCAACCCTTTAGTCAAATTTTAATATTCCTTATTGCCAACATAGGGGTTGAAACAAAACATAATCCTTATCCCATTTTTGATCCTTCAAATAAGTCACTAACCAATTTGAGGGAAAGATAAAACCGATTCCTTCCATACTATAAATTCTTTTTTTTTTTCAATTTATTACTATAAGCTAGAACCTAAGACCTTATCAAACAATCAATATCAATAAAACACATAAGATGAAATTTTTGTTACAAAAAAATATATTTTTAGAACACCATCCCACCTAAAATTTTGAAATAGAAATGTTCTACCATTTAACTAAGTAGCAGTTATTATTTCCTCCCTACTTCAAGACAATAGGAACCTAAAGTGTAATTTTTAAATATTTTTGAAGACATAATTTATGAATAAATCTAAAGACACCCAATAAATTGGAATTGTATCAAGAAGAGATTTGACTAAATTGATCCTTTCACCTCGAGATAGTTATTGAGAAAATTATACAAATAGCCAAATTTCAACCATTTTTATAAGTTAGTTCAAATCCCTTATATGATAAATAATGTGATTGAGATAATAACCTAAATACTTTAAACCACATTTAAAATAAATTTAATGACAAGAAAACAATTGAGTGAAATATTTAATAACATGTTCATCTAAACCAAAAAATGGAGACCAATGATTTTTTTATATTGACCTACATACTAGTAGAAAAAAATATTTAGAAGATTTATTTGATCTTTAAAGGATTATGCCTTTAATCATTACACAAATATAATATTTTATCAATAAACAACTAATGAAGGAATAGAATTTATCTGCAAATTTTAATTCCCAAAAAGAAGCTAGTTATTTTAGTCTCAATGAGAAATAATAAAGGCAATGGTGGTCATCCTTAGATAAGTCCTCTACTAGGTTTAAAAAATATTGACATGGACTCATTTTTAGAAAAATAAATGATATAGAAAATAAAACCAAACATAGTGCAATTGAAAAAATTTAGTCAAAACACCAAGTGCATCAACTTCATCCTTGGATAAAACCATCTTAGCCTATTGTATGTTTTGGATAAATCCAACTTGATAAAAATTGAAGATAGTTTCTTTTCATGATATGAAGTCTCTCCTAGACACTAGAACAATCACCCCATTAAACAATATTCCTTAGAGAAGCTTTAATTTTTCACTTGAGATATAATTAGATTAAAATATTGTTAACCTCATTGTGATAAACTTATTAGTAATTTAATATATAAAATTACTTAAATAAATAGGAATGCACTCATCAAAAGAAGAAATATCAATATACTAGGATAAAATCAATGATTGTGGTATTTAAAGTATCTACCATCTTTTAAGGAAATATAGAAACATTGATAGATATTAGTTGGCCATCTTTCATAACCTAAAAAATTAGGTAAGGAAAAATTAAAAGGCCCACCCATTTGGGAGATGACTTGTCATTTTGACAATTGTGAAGAATCGCTTAAATTTCATTTTTCAAACTATCCACTAAAGATATTGATTGTCTTCATCACCTACAAATCATGGGAAGGAGGTAGTCATTTTAACAACCTCAATTCTAGATACTTGCATATCTTATTAGTAAAGTTTTTAAAATGATCACCACCTAAAAGAGAAATATCATTAAAGCTATAATCCAAAAATCTATCATTTTATGCTCGAAACACCTAACTTTTATTTTAAAATCCTCATTATGAAAACCAACCAACTCATTGTAATACAATTCCTCTATCCAAGATTGTACACTTAATGAATTTTTCTCACCCTTCATTCAATTCTTTATGGCCCACTTAGTTGGCAATTATTTGACTCTTAAAATTCCCCTTAAACTAATCCATGATTATTTCCCTAGGTACTACAACAAATGGAACCTATGACTAAATACGTATTCCATAATCCTTCTCTTCTAGATAAATAGGGTTAAATTTAGAAGGATGCATTTCCTTCCTTCTTTTTCAACTTCTATGAATATAGGCATAAGATTAAAAAATAAAGACCTCCAAAAAAATTCATTGTTTGATGCTAATTATTTCCCTTAAGAAGGTATGAAGCATGAGGAACTTGTTCAAGTTCCTTATATTTCTATGATAATGAGATCTGATATTCATCCAAGTGGTTATATCTTAATAGGTTTAGTGTCATACAAGCTTAGATCAACTAACTTCCAAAATATACTTACATACAAAATTAATATTGGGCTTACCACCCCAACCTTTAGGCCTACCCAAATTAAAATTAAGATCACCTCCATTGATGATATCCCTTCAGTAGAGAAGTTGCATGGAGAGGGTCACATCGTAATATAACGCCCAATTAGCATAACAAACATAAAAACTAAGAATTATGATTTATTCAAATATATTTTAAGCATATTTACTGCACCTAAATGTATTTTAATGGAGAAAACATTTATGGACTATATTCTTCCCCTCTCTGAGCCAAGAAAATAGACCCCCAAACAACACATAGACATTTGCACATAACAACAATCTTAATTAGAATGTAAACTATACATCTCACTCGCAAATTTAAGTCCCATAAGTCCCATACACATAGTTTTCTAAGTAAGTACAACA
Source organism: Sequoiadendron giganteum (assembly GCA_007115665.2). Taxonomy (NCBI): domain Eukaryota; kingdom Viridiplantae; phylum Streptophyta; class Pinopsida; order Cupressales; family Cupressaceae; genus Sequoiadendron; species Sequoiadendron giganteum. Next base: position 26,879 of record VCHN02000426.1, read on the forward strand.
CTATTCTTGTGTAATTCCACAAGCCTACAAAGGGCCTATTTATCTAGCTTTGCATCAACTAATGAATGTCATTTTCTAAGGACTAATTGAGTGTAGTTTCATCTCCAACTTTTGTTGAAAATATTCTCTACCTTTTTTTTTTAAAAAAAGAAAAGCCATCCATTATTTGGCTATAATAAATCTCTATGGAGAGTAATCAAGATTTGGCTCCCAGTTCAAAATAAACTAGTTTTTCAGGCTTTTCACATTCATTGTTTTGTAGATAAAATAGCCAACTAATGTCTATCTAGCTAATCCCACAAGCTAATTCATTTTTGAACCATTCCTACATACAAGATAAAATGGTTTTTTTTTTTTTATGACCCATTGGTTTCACTATCTTAGAAAGAAAATATTGTAGATCAATTTCCTTGCACAGTCACTGCATGTAACGAGAGTCCTCTCGTAGGTCTCCTTTCCAAAAGACCTCATGAAAACATAATCTCAATAGAACAAAGATTTTTAATCAATTGTGTTGGAGCAATCAATAATCGCAAAGACACACTAGTTCATCCTTTCTTATATTTGATCCTCAAAAAATGAACTAGTTTAACTTTTATATCTCTATTCCTTTAAATTAACTTGATTCGACCCATCCTATTAAAAAAAATTGCAATGAAAAACCACAAACCCCCAAAAACATACACTATAATACCTACATAACATATTTGTTGTAAATCTACATTAGTACCTATTATCAATAAACCCCAAAAGATATAATTAAAAATCCTTATCAACCTTGCTCCAACGAACAATTTGCAATTTGTTGTTGTTAGAAAGGGATTCTATTCTCTAGACCAAAGATTTCGTCAACATTGTGTTACCTACAATTTATCCAAAACAAATAATTTTAGAGACTAATATCAATTAGGATTGCAAAATATTATACTTTTAACATTCGCAACATACCAACAAAATATCCTCTTCAACTAGAGAGTGTTTTTGTTTTATTTTCTTCTTTCCTTTTCGACTTTAGAGTCAAGATGTGTGCGTGTTATTGAGCGAAAACATTTAAAATGTGCCCGAAATGAATATAGTAGTATGAAGGTGAGGAGCTTTATCGTCTTGACTTGACTCTACAGCTACGTGAACATTACGCAAAAATGACCCTCACCGTGTATTTGATGTCATTGCTTCTCTTGGGGGAGGGCCCAAATAAAGTCGTTTTGAACACGATTAAGATATTCAAGAAAAAAATCATCTTTGTACTAATGTATATTATTTACTTCTTTAATTTAAAAATATTAATATTATTAAGTGATTATTTTTTATTATTATTATAATTTTTTTATTATTAATTTAATATTTTATGATATATATATATATATATATATATATATATACGTTTATTAAATTTTGTCTAAAAGTGTATTTATATTGTTTTTAGAAAGTACACTTTTATATTAATAAATTTATAAAATAAATTCAACATGATAAAGATATTCAACAAAAAAATCCGTATACTAGTCAATATGATATTATTTACCTCCTTTAGTTTTAAGTTAATATTATTAAGAGATTAATTGTTGAGATTTCTTTACTTTAATTTTTGTACAAATTGCTTTCATTATTAACTTAATATTTTATGATATATTTTAACATTTAATAATTTTTGTAACAAAAATATTTACAACTTCTTGTAAGATTTTTATTTTATATTAATAAATTTATTTAAAAATAAACAATTAGTATTCATATTTTAATTATATTTATCCAAAAAACTATAGACAAATATATATATATATATTTAATTAAAAAATTATTTAATTTATTGAATAGTATTGAATTTTATTTATTTAAAAGTTATTTTATAATTATTTTTATTTATTTGGAAATTATTGTATTATATATTAAATTTATTTAATAGTTATTTTTTATTTATTTCAAAAGTGATTTTTATTTACTCTAAAGTAATTTTATTGTTTTTATTTTTAATAATATGTTGTTTGTGTTTTTCTTTTTCTCATGAAATGGTATGGGACTCCTTGATGCTACTGTAAAAATTCTATTAATGTTAGTAATCACTTTTAATTAAATGAAGCAATAATTATAATTGTAAGCAATGTTATAATATTAGTTTTGTATCATTTTGTAGATTTTGATGATGGAGATGTAATTTTAAATCATATTTAATGATTGAACTTCAATCAAGATTATAATTAAAGTGTATGAAAGTATAATAGTTCTATTATTAAAGTGTATGAGAGTATAATAGTTTTATTATATATTTGGATGATTGTTCAGGACTAGGTACCTAGCCAAAGAATTTTAGTTTATGGACACTCTTTTTTTTTTTTTTTCCATGTTGTTTCCATAGGGGTAGCTTCCTTACTATTTGTAAATAAGAAAGTTAAATTTTACTCCACTAGGGAGCTTATCTAAGGGTATTCCTCAATTTTTATAGTTGTGGCACATAAGTCTAAGAGAATTGAGTATATAATCTTACCCAATTTTACTTTAATAAGATAAATTTAGCCTTCAAGGGTTAATATTCTTTGTCACTATCATTTTATCTATATTATCCTTGTCTATCCATGATGTAATAAATATAAAAATCATTTCACTAGCTTCGTATTTTTATTGTTCCATGTTCTTATGTGGGAAATCAAAGGCTCTTCTCTAAGTGTGTCCATTGATATTGAAGAGAATACGAGATAAGTACTTGTCCTAAAAAACTCATAGATCTTTTCACCTCAAGGTTGTCCTCTAGAGACTTAGTTGGGAAGAATACACTAATGACATCATTTCTTTTGGTAACATCACACTTCTCTAAGTTTGAGAGGGACTCATGTTTGTACTTCCATTGGATTCAATTTATTATCATCATTTAGAAAATATATTATCCCAAAAGATGTCAATTGTGTTGGATAGAAGAATTGCTAAAAAATATTGATTTTTCGTATATGCATTTCTTACCACTTGAGTAATTCATTTCAAATAATTTCTCAAAATGCCTTAAGTGCCTATGATGAACCAATATAAAAAAAATTCCCAATGATTTTGTAACATGAATAGCTCTCCACTTCACTGTGGATGCCAGGTTGATCACTAATGTCATTGGCCTCAAGTATGAAGGGATGGAAATCATCAAGAAGAGTACTAGTAACTATAAACAGTTTATTGAAAAAAAATTGAGGCTAAGGAAAAACCTCATCGGTTTCAAAACAACTACTCTAGGTTGCTCCTCGCCCCTCCTTATCATAATGTGAGATATTTTGTTATGAAATACTTTACATTAGAGGGTAGATTCAAGTCGGTCCTGGAGTCACTAAAAATAAACCCTTCTACTTTTCCTCGCTTGTTTGGGCCCTCCTTATGAGTTAGGCTTAATGTTGCCTTGATTTAGTGTTGTAATGTGGTTGAACCATTCATATTGGGTCTTGGGCCCTTGTGAACTAATGGATTTAAATGGAACCTTGCTAAAGTATTGTGAAGTGTTGTAACAAATTTTCACACTTTTCTAGGGTTTTATCAATTAACTAAACCTAATAAATCTCTTTTTAATCAAAATAAATCTTAATCTCGCCTTATTTTGGAGTGTTGTAAAGTGTTGTAACACATCTTCATATATCTCTAGGCATGTAATTAAATAATTAAAATTTATTATGCTTTATTTGGTCCTATTTTGTATCCACAAGCCTCATTTATTGTATCTTTTCAAGTATAATCCTAACACCAATCATTAACCAATCATAATTCAGGTGTTTCTAGCTTGAGTGGCCTATAATTATGGATCTAGGACTCATTCGCCACCTTGGGTGAATGGGTCCCACCTGGATTTCTTGGCCCTAAACTGGTTTTCACACATTTCTGAGAACTTTTTGTTTTTGGTCCCATACATTATTTCTGAAGGGACTCATTCGCCACCTTGGGTGAATGAGCCTCGTGTGTCCCAAAATAAAATTTAATTCATGTTTCTAGCATGATTTATTCTCATAGACTTAATGTTGGCTTGTAGTGTTGTAATTTCAAGAATTCTAGCATAATTGAGTATAAATACAAGGTTCTTTCACTCATTTTCATACCTAGCATTCAAGAAAGTTCACAAGAGAATTCAAGGGCACATTATCAAGTATTTTAGATCACTCTTCAAGCATCAATCATCATGTCAAATATTTCATCCATCATGTTTGGTATTATGCTTACAATTGTCATGTAGGGTTTATGATTCAAGCAAGTGTTTCATTCAATATCAACATTATTCAAGCAAGAGTCAAGAACCACATCCATTGCATCTAGTTCAAGCATATTGGCAGCACCATATTGCTAGGGTTTGGTGAGTTGCAACATTATCTTTTGTTCATTCATCATTCTCCATTCTTATTTACTTTCATTTCAAGGATTGATTTATAAAATAGGGTTTGACCAAGGAAAACCCGTATCCACTAACCCAACAACATTTTCCCCTCTCCTTTGTGTGTGATTTTCAGGTCTAGGTTGCATATTTCCTAATGAGCAAGATTGGAGAAAAGTTGTCAAATCATTCAAAGTTGTCAAAGTTGTCATCAAGCCTTAGAGAATATTGGAGAAGACCTACAAGTTGCAAATTAGAGATTCAAATCCAGAAACCAATCATGAAGGATATAGTAGACAGAGGAGAGAAAGATCAACTTTTGAAGCTCCAAAAAAGCCCAACTAGATTGATTCACCATTTTCGGTGAATGAGTACCATTTTTAGTCAAATCTTAGATTTTTGTAGATTTGGATACCCTTTTGGTAGATTCATGTTCTTGCACAATTTTCAAAAAATAGAACTGATTTGCCTAGCTTGGTGAATGAGTCCCAATCAATAGTAAAAGAAGATTTTCTAGGGTTTCAGATCTCCATCCATTCTTCTTTGAATTTCTAGGTGCACAAATTCTATTTTATAGTTTTATGTGTTGTTTAATTCACTTTTCTAGGTCATTTAACTAGGGTTTTCCATTTCATCTAGCATTTCATTATCTTTTCCAAGTTTAAACTTGGTGGTGAACCCCTTAGTATATCATATTCATCCACTAGGATAACCCTATTGCAAGATCTCTTTCTCTTTTTCATTAAGATCTCTAGGGTTATCCTTGAGTGGAAGCCTCAAAAGTGGGTGTGATAGCACTTAACCAATCATCATATACCCCATTTTTATTGGTTCCAAGTCCATGGTTACCATTTCCCCATCTTGAACCACATCCACCACCTAGAAAAAATTAACATGTTGTGTTTCCTTTTTTCATTTGTGCAATAGAGTCTTTCCTCTAGGGCTAACCCTCCTTTACACTAGGGTCTAATCAAGGCCATTTGCAAGTATGCTTTAGCTACTTCCTTGCAAAATAATGTCTTCCTTAACTTTATTAAAGGTAACTAGACCCCTGCTAGCTCGGTGCAAATAGAGTTAATTGAAAGTAGACCCCACTCCCTGTTAATGTCACCAAAAAATCTAAAACTCCTTCTCCTAAGAATGCAAACCCTAGTTGGTCTGAGATCTTCAAAACCACCCTTGATAAATGCATTAGAGAGCCCATGTCTTCAGGGATTAACAAGAAAAGAAAGGTGGTTAGCAAAGAAATGAACCTTTATTCTCCCACTATTACTATTCTAGATCATAAAGACAACCCTGGTAGTGGGTCCACCTCTTTGGTGGGTCGAAGGTCCTCCCATCTAGCATTAGCAGCCATAAAAGGAGATGAAAAAGATAGCAAAACTAAAAATTCCACTGGTATGAATAGTGTGACTTCCTCGGGTGAGGAGAATAAGAAAGGGAAAAAAGTGGCAAAGGAAGATACATAGGCTTCCTTAGAAATGGAATATTTTCTTGGCAATCTAGGGGAAACTGAATTATTTGAAGAGGAGGATGCATTTGTGTTAGATGAGATTGAGAACCCTAGCTAGGAAGAGGAAGAAAATAATCCCCATTAGGAGGAGGTGCATGATTTGGGTGAGGGTATGAGTAAGGGAGGTAGTGAGGAAAATATGGAAAATATTGTTTCCCCAATTGGTCTTGAGCCCATTAACATCATTTCTTCCCCTCTAAATGAATAAACCCCTTCGGTGGCTTTGAGGAAACTAGAAAGACTACTGTAGAAATTCTTGTGCAAAGAATGGAACAAGTTAAAAAAATGTTACAAAAGGATGACAATTTAGAAAGATTTCAAGTTATTGAGGTTGCTATTAAGAATGTTTACAAATTTGTGGAGGGTGTCATTAAAAAATCCATAATGGGAATGATTTCTAAAGAGGGAAAGATCACAAAGCAGCAATGGAAAAAAGGAAAATAGGATGAGATAGAGATCCTTGAGCCTATGGAGGATAAGGACAGCCTTGAAGCTACTATGGACAATCTTGGAAAATCTTGGATCCTTATTAGGATTCTCAGTCCTCTATTATTTTCTCTTTGCTTCTTATTTTATGTTTTACTGTGTAGGGGTTTTAGTCTGTACTGTTTGTTGTTAATTGTTATTCGCTTATATAGCTTGGACTCGATATATATTTTGACTATTTCTATTTTTTTGGTTAACAAATTTGGGCACATTATGGGAAGGCTTATCCTTCAGTATCTTTGGGTTGATGATAGTATAGTTTGGCTTTTAAGATATCGGTTTATTGATAATATTATAAATATTTTCCTTTAATGTAGTTTTTTGTCTACTCCTGGTGGTTATGGTTGGAGAGGTAATTTGTTGTTTTTTTGTTGTCTCCTCTCCTTGTTGTTTTGGTTTTTTTTTTTTTTATTCTTGACTATTCTAATTTTATATGGGACTAGAGGCCCTTTCCCTACTTATCTTATCAAAAACATGAATAACTCTCTGAAATAATAGAATTCTAGGGATAGAGAAATTCTTGAAGGAATATTCAATAATGGGTAGTAAAAACATACTCAAATATTTTTTTTAAACTCCTAATAACGATAATATTTTCTTCATGTGCGAGGTTTTCAATAACTAGGCCAGATGAGGCACCCATGAATAATGTGATCTCTCCTAAATTGGAGAGATAGAGACAACCTAGTGCCAAACCCTCACCTCTCCCTGAAAGAGAGAAAAGAAGGTTATGATGAATATAAGGGCTTCCTAAATATGATTAATTGTTTGAAGTGTCATCGCCTAGAGTGATCGAAAACATCCTATAAGGCACTAAAGAAGAAAAATCAACATGTTAATAACCTATGTTTTAAAGAGAGCCTAATTCAATGATCCAAGATGTAGCTAATGTGGATGTAATTGTAAATAGAGAATTTCCCTTATATTTATCTTTACCCTTTCAATTTTTCTTAGAAGATCCTTGAGTTGATGAATGGTATTTGATAGATTCAAGGACCCCTATGTTGTTCTTCTAAAAAAATATGAGAGGTGGTCAATCCATTTCTTCATATATTTATTCTCATCATGTCCAAGTTTTTTTAATAGGAATACATTAATTTTCCTTTTCACTTTTCCTTCGGTTTAAATATGTTTTAGTGTTGATTTTGGAGATTTCAAATTTTTTATCTTTCTTGGTCTCCTTGTCCTTCTAAGTTTTTTTCTTCTTCTCATTGTTGTTTGAAGTATTTTTTTTCCCATTAATAGTGTAGATGTTGAATCTGCAATAGAGATTTAAACTAGTCTGTGTTATTAGCACAAGTTAGTTTAAATCAACAAACTCAACATCCCTATGAAATATCTAATCATGTTCAAATATGAAAACTTAGATAAAGAGAGAAAAGACACAAAAGCACATGAAAACATGATTAAACTCTTATCTCATAGTGGATTGGTGCCACTTTGTTGTGTAGCAAGCAACCCTTTCCCAATCCCTGATAAGCAAGATTTCCAAGATGATAGTGATAATGCAAATGCATGTGATTGTGCATCAATTTTTGTGTTGTTGTAAGTTGTTGTAGAAATCCCTTGCTTTTATAGATTCAAGTTTGGAAGATTGAGAGATTTGGATGAATGTGGGATCATTCATAAGCCAATGACAAGATTCCACTTGTGAAGATGTGAGAGGAGAAGGCTTGAGCAAGTTTTGGCCAATGTGCCAATTTAAAATTTGAATTTAAATGAAATGACATGTTTAGGGGGGATGAAAGGTGAATTAAATGCTAAGTTGACTTGTGTAAGAGAATGTGTAAGAGAATTTAATGCTTTGTTGGATGGACATGTCATTTGAGAGGGAGATTCAAAATTGGAGGAATATTCCCTCTTGATGCCCTTTCGAAAGAAATTAGATGAAATAATAAATCATTTAAATGATTTATTGGTGCAAGTGGGTGGGTTAGTTAAGAGTTTAGATTTGACTCCAGTTGAGTCAAAAGATAGACAATAGGTGATTATGATTAGAGGTTAATTAATTCAGATTAATTAACTTGGAGGATTTTAGGGGTTTGATATATGATTTAAATCATTTTGATTTATTGAATCAAATAAGAAGGACTTAAGGACTTAATTAAAAAAATTGATTTAATTAATTAAATACGATGAAGCTAGGGAATTAATCAATAAATTATTTTAGTAGATTAATAGAAGAATTCAATGTTAATTAGAGTGGGATTTAGATGCATGATGTTGATTATTTTATGTATCTACATTTTTCCCCTCTTTGAAGCAATGTACTTGTTGCATTGGTTCAAAGAATGATGTTGTCGTCATTGAAATAAACAAATTTCTAAATTTTTTGGATGCGCCAGTGGAAATAAGTACATTATTACATTGCCCCCTCGAGAGATCGAGCGGAAGATTCGATTTGAGGTCAATCTCAAAACAAAGAGGTTCAAAATGGATGTATGGATGGTTAGACTATATGATCTATATGGTAATGATGATGTAAATGAGATGTTTTTAAGATGCTTAGAATAAAAAATCTATATTATCCTAAACAACTTAAATGATTATGCAAATGATATGACGTGATTATGTAGGATGAGAGTACGAATGGTGTTGTCCTATGATGATATGATGTGATTATGCAGGATGAAGGATGGATGCATTGTTAGCATGAAAGAGGATAGAAGAATGAGAGGGGTCAACCCTTGAATCCAAGAAGATGAAAAAGTTCAACAAGCCAACTTTATTAGAGATGATGATGAATGATGATGATGTATTTCTTATCTAGGGATGGGAGAGATAAAGAGCATAAATTTCCTTATGTTTGATAACACAGATAGGTGCGATGCATCAAGGTATAAAGAACCAAGATAGTGTTGCACCTAGTGTGATGGACTCTAACTCAACAATCAGATAGGAGTGCTCTTGTTCACACTTGATATACAAAAACTTTTCTAGGATGGACCCACCAATGCAATTATTCACCAAGTTATTTTACAAGAATGTCCAACAACCACAACAGACAAAAAAGATAATGATCATTGCCCCATTCCTTTCTCTCTAAACCTATTTTGTTTAGGAATCATCGTGAGGTTCTTGGAATGAGCACAAAATAAGATAAGTAAAAAAGACTAGATAAAGTAGGCAAACAAGCTAATATTCTTCGTACCGCTAGCTAAGGCTAAACTACAGGGTTACCTGATGTTGATGTCCATTGCAGGAAGGTCGCATTCCTATGACATGTTGTGATCAGGGTTTTGATGAAATTGATTGGATGATAAGATATTGATACTTCGAGTTGATCAACTTGCTAACTTATAGATCTAGACTTGAGACTCTGGCGATTAGGTGTTCACTTTAGAACCTGCTAGACTTGCTTTTGATTGCCTTACCAAAGGATAAAAGTGGTGATGCTTTATTACGAATGATGATTACTGTGGGTGAAACCACAATGAGATAGATGCACCATTTTGGGTTTTTTTGAATGTTTTGAGGCTATTTTTGGAATTTTGAGATGTTTTACAAATGCTTTTGGTATATTCAATTTTTCAAATTTTTTGTTACTTTCGATATTTATGATGAAGAGACAAACTTAAAGACCTATGCTAGGGGTCTTAGGATCTGATCCATAGATTAGCCTTTCCTACTTTATACACATAGAGACCACGTAGTTCGACTGACGACAAACTTGACTCAATGATACGATAGATGGGCAAACGGATTTCCATTTCAATGGATGCCTAAAGGACTGACCTAAAATGTGAAATAGATGGAGAACGGATTGCCAATGTAATGGACCCCTAAGGAATGACCTAAAATGTTAAAAATATGGGCAAACAGATTGCCATTGCGATGAATGCCTAAGGATTGACCTAAAATGTTAAAATATTGGCGAACGGATTGCCATTGTGATGAACGCCTAAGGGATGACCTAAAATGTCTCGAGAAATGATCAAACATCAACCTTGCCTAAATTCAAGCTCAGAGACGATGTAGTTTGGTCAATGACTTCGGTTTTTGACTTTTTGACATGTTTTTGACTTTTTTGAAGGGTTTTTTGAATGTTTTTGGATTTGTTTGAAGGGTTTTTTGATTTTTTTTGGATTTTGAAGGATTTTGATGATTTGGAGGTGGATATGTGATGATATCAGTGCCCTATTTTGGGATTTTGTTGAAAAACAAGCTTAATGTTGATCGATCAAATTGATGGATTGATAGTTTGACTAAGTGTGTTAAGTCAAACAAAAGTGATAATGCACTTGTAAACTCTAGGAGGTTGTGTTATCCTAGAGAAAAATCATACACGAGGGGTTAGTTTCACTAAGTGTGTTAAGTCAAACAAGTTGATTGTGGATTGGATAATTTGACTAAGTGTGTTAAGTCAAATAAGATGATAATGCACTTGTAAACTCTAGGAAGTTGTGTTATCCTAGAGTAAAATCATACACAAGAGGGTAGTTTTACTAAGTGTGTTAAGTCAAACAAGGTGATAATTGATTGGATTTGATTGATCAATATTGTTGAAGCTTGTTTTAGAACAAAATTGTTTTGATGATTTAATGTGATGCTAACACACAAGTTAGATGTGACTGATATGAATTGTTGGATTGATTTTCGACAAAAGATAAAGCTTGATAAGGAACGTCTTCCTGTCAAAATATGCCATGGGCTAGTGATTTGACTTCGAGCTCACAATTTTTTTAACCAATTTGATTTCATGTTTGCCAATGTTCAAATCACCACATAAGTTGGATGATATAGATCAAGGTTTATTCCTGAAGCAAAATGTAAATATCTAGCCCCAATGTCTAGCAATATTTGAACAACCATGGGTAGATTCTTGGACGACTGGATATGGATTATCTTGCGATAAGATAAGGGTGTTCAAACAAAGGATGCTCATTTGGATAATTCTTTCATGGCTCAGATAACTCTGGGTAGGATGGGATCAATGAAAAATGACCCATGTCAAGATGTTTAGCACAAGCAAGTGTAAAGCATTAAACAAACCTTTATCAAGATCTAGATAAGGTAGATAGATAAACGGTTCATGGATGAGCAGATAATATGGATGGAATGTTAGCTTTATTATGGATGTGATAAGATGCTTTCAATGGAACTCGTGCACGTAGATGCTTGATTCTACACATGATGCATGTTTGCCAGGTTTTCATCATGGTACCTATCCAAAGTGCCACTAAAGTGGTTTTCACTAGAGGATGATGTTTTTTCTTTAAACTATTTTTTTTTTAATCCTTTTTCTGATTTTTTTGGATTGTTTATATTTTTTGATTTTTTTGTATTTTTTGAGATATTTTAAGTTGATGTTGAATCACCTGGTACTTCTAAAATTGTTTTTTTTGTCATAATGTTCCATTGATATCCTGCTTGAAGAAGCTGCTTTACCAAGATACGTGCATTTGAAAGAAAATTTTCAAAAATATGTTCTACTTTGCTGATACCGGAGATAACTTTGTCTTTGTACGCACATCACGATAGAGTGCCTTATGAATCATTATGATGAAGGGTTGTTTCCAACACATGGTCAATGTAAGAATTGGGTATCATGCATGGAGGCGTGGATGGTGGAGTGTGTTTAGGAATAGAATATGGATTGGTTGACAGTTTGGAACCTTTGACTCTCCAAACTTGGGGAGATGAGGAATTGTGGATGGATATGAAAGTGTGCATGGAATTAGGACCAACTACTTTATAAACTTTGCATGTCGCTTGAGAAGCCTAATTTTTCCTTTGTGGAAATCTTTGATGGATACTTTTCCCATTTTTATTTTTCCCCATAGTTTCTTTGACTGACGGAGTTTGATAGGGATAATAATTCTTTGGTATCCATATGTATTCAATTGGTCCTTCATGCTTTAGTACTTCTTTTTCTTTGATGAAGTTCTTCGTGCTTTCATTCAAATCTTTCTTTTGATGTTGGTCCCAATTCGTGGATGGGGTGATGGGTGGATGAGGATTCGTGATGTGGCAGATTGTAGTATTGACACTGGTTTCATCATAAGGAATCTTCGTGCTCCCTATGTTGACATTTGCTTGAGATGAAGTTTCC
>VCHN02005060.1:0-10477 GCA_007115665.2 Sequoiadendron giganteum
AACAAGAAGCCTTGAGCAAGGTGGTAGTGCGGTAAACAACAGAAGCAAAACACCTCCATACCGCAATGGGTATAATAAGAGATGATTGTAGTACGGTAATCGTGGCATCATTACAATTTACAACAATAAATGCAAAAAATCACATCAGCTGCCAAAACTAAATGCTATTAAATTATTAAGAGTTGCCAAAACTAATATGACTGAATACCACGCCATCCAAAGATAAGTGAGTTTTCCCAATATCGCACTTAATTGTAGTGCACTAGCGTGGAAGGAGCTAAGGATATGAGAAGAAGAAGTCCTGCAAGCATGAAATACTCGGGTAAGTGCATGAAAACTCTCTAAAAGAGCTCTGTTAATATATAAAATCTTTCAAGGTTTTCTCATCTCAAGCCATAGTAGAGAAAATTGAAACATGCCTCCTAAAAGAAAATGATCAGAAGTAAAAGAAAGTCAACCTAAAATTAAAGATGAAGAACCTAAAGTAAAGAAGAAAGCACTCCATCCTAAAACAAAAAAAATCAGAAGTAAAAGAAAGTCAGCCTAAAATTAAAGATGAAGAACCTAAAGTAAAGAAGAGACCACTCCATCAGTCCATATTAGATATACTTCCAGGGTCTACTAAAGAGGGTAATAAGAAGTTTCTCATGGACACCGCACAAAGTTGTAGGGATGCCCTCATTTCCAAATTTGGATGGGACCTATTTTGGTATTTTTACAATAAGAGAAATGAGAAGATTCCAGTGTCAAACGCTTGGATGTTGGATACAGCAAGGTTGATTGTCCCAAATGTGTTTGTTGATGTAGAATTTATTAGACTGCTAGCCAAACACTATCACTCAGCTACCAAAACATTAAGGTTTCCAAATGACACAATATTGGTAGAAGTAACCAAAAAATCCATCATTGAGTGTTTTGGCTTAAACAAGTAGGATTTGACCAAGATAAACCTACAGAAAAGTGAGGAGGATTATGATAGGTTAAAAAAGACTTATAGAAGTGATGAGGTACCCCTATATATGAAAAGAGGCATTGGTAACAGAACATTCCCCATCTCTACTACCACTACTGAACCATTTAATGTGACATATTTTTAGTATTACTTTGTGAATACATATTTAGCTCTTTTCCAAGTGTTGGGGATAGATGCTCAAGATAAAATTCCAATAGGCCTAATGATGATGGCCATTACAATTCAAAACCCTAAAACTAATATTGAATATGACTTTGCTTCATACCTTGAGAAGGTGTTAGATGATGAATTCTGCCAAGTTATAGAGGATAGAGCACCGATTACATTTAGACACTATTCCATAATGTGTCATCTGATATTATACTAGAATAGGAACCATTGGAATAAAAGAATGGACTTGGCTATGGTAGATGAGCAAGGGAATCCCACACCTGTCCAGAAATGGTGCTATATTTGGGACAATTGGTGCAAGAATTCAAGATTTGTTGTATTCTACAAAGACTTTGTACACAAAATCCTTCAAGTTCTTGGGTATGCAATACCAAGATTGTCAAAAAAAATGTTGCAACTAATGAGACCTTTGGCTTTAAGACCAGAGCAGGGTCATACACACAATTTTGGAGATTGGTTCTTCCTCCCAGAAGTTACAATAATAAGATTTTATGGATGCCCTGTTGCTCCACACATACTGCCAAAATTTGTGCCCCTCATATTAGCATTTCTTGAATTTATGTGGAAAATGATGTGGATGGAGAAAGATGTAATGCACAAGTAGAAGAAAGGCACTTTCCTACCAAACCAAACCAAGTGTGAAGATTGTACTAAAGTCTTAGACACACTAGAGGAGTTACAATATTATTTTAAGACAAGATATGCATTGAAATAAGGAAAAGAAAGAGCCTTTGACCCTGAAAATCATATGAACAACATAAGGCACAATATTCTTACCAAAATGACAGTGCCACACCAAGTGGATTTTGAAGAAGATGTCATAAGGAACTGCATTACTTATAATGATGTATTTAGTAGAAGGAAAAAATGGGAATATATGAAGAAGCTTGAAGAAAGGACGAAGCGGAGGTCCAAGGATTTCCTAGGATACTTTGTTGAGGAAAAGGACCCCATCAAGAGGATATAATTGATAATTGGTAGATTTGAAGACTTGTATAGAAAGAAGGAAGTATATCTCGAAGAACATGATAGTGGTGCAACTGCAAAGCATACCCCAGGTGAAACCTCAGAGCCTCCCATGGAGTAGTTACCTCCCAAAAGACATAAGACATGAATCATTGAACAGTTAGTACCTTATGAGGATACTAAAGAGGTGGGTGATACTGAGGAAGTGGCTACAATACTACAGTCATTGAAAGGTGATATTGAAGTTGATCAACCCATCCTTGAGACTAGTGCCCATAAACATGAGGAAAGGATGGGTGATGTAGAAAAACCAAGTACAGAGGTACATGAAGATGAAAGCGAAATTGCAGCCAGGAGATTCATAGAAGATGATGAATTCATTAAGACTCTCGAGTTTAAGGATTTATGGATGAAGATGAAGATAAAATAATTTTAAGAGAGGATGGAATCAACTGAAGCGGGAACTGAAGAATTAGAGAAAAATGAAATGGTAGAACAAAATTTCCAGGAATTAAGAGTTGACAACATTGACATTAGCCCCCAGAAGGCTAGAGAAATGGTCTTGAAGAGCAATATGCTCATTTTCCCTAGCTTGGAATTAAAGAAAATGTTTTTTCTTGATCAAGTGTGCGCTCAGGAAGATCCAATGCTAGTTGCAGAATTTGACTCCAATGAAGGTGTGAGTGGAACTGGGTATAACCCAAAGATATAAACCCTGGCCATATGGATCAAACAGAAAAATACATAGAAGCCAAAATTATTGGATGTAATTCAAGGGATGAAAGGGGCAATGATGGTAAGGACAATACAAGATACCACCCCTTTGAAGGTAGCCATAATGACCATGCATTCAGCCATGTTCACTCGAGCAACTGTTAAGGGATTATAAGACAAATTGAAGGAGTATGAAAAGGAACAAAGGTTCCTAAATGATGAAGTTAATAAATTGTTCATTGAGAATGTCAAATTGAAAGAACAATTAAGAGGATCAAGACCCTCACAAAGCAAGGAGATGGTGTTATACAAGCCTCCTATTGCTCCAATGGATATTGTGAAGAACTTTTCTACGGAACAGGTAAAAAATCTAGAGAAGGAAGTGGATGATGTAAAGAAGGCCAACAATCAAACCAAGGATGAAGTGAAAAGATGAATTTGTGAAGTTATGGAAAAGATTCTTGAGCATAGGATAAAATCAGTTATGGATAAATTGGAGAATGTGCATGATAGTTATAAAACACTTTAGTAGACAATGGATCAAATAAAGACACATATGCTTGTATTATATCCTTTGTTCAAAAGGTGGCAGCCTATTCACCACACTTTGGCTAAGTTATGCAAAGTTCTACAAAGAAGTCTTGATGCACCCACAACATTAAAGCCAATTAAACAAACTATGAAGATGATTATTGATGAATTCGAGTATGTACAAGGGTTTGATAAAATGATTGTAACATGAATGGATTTATTCCATACCTGGAAGCAGTGGTATATGCCTGAAATTGTGAGAGATGGTGATCAGTTGAAGGACTTGGATAAGTGGAAGAAAGAATTTAGTTAGGTTGTTCATAAGTGCGTTAAACATATACAGGAGGATGATGATACCAGTCTTCCTAGGCTAAATCAGATCATGGATGGGTTGATTGTTCTTGATGTGGGATACCTAAAGTTTGACAATGATACAAAGGAATTACTAGATAGTCGATGGAAAACTCATCTTGCAAACATGCAAAAGATCCAGGAATATAAGTGGCCATCATATTTTACGGTGTATCAGTGGGAGGAAAAGTATTTGGTTTCAAAAGAATAGGACACTGAGGTGAGAGCATTTGGATGTTCATCATGGAGAGGAAAAAATTTCCAGATCAATGATCAAGGGTCTTCTATGTTGAATAATGGAACCATATGTCAAAATGTCTTAAGTCTTGTTATTTCCTTAATTATGCTAATTAAATAGTTTTTGGTTTTAGAAGAATAGGACACTAAGGCGAGAGAATTTGGACATTCATCATGGAGAGGAAGAATTTTCCAGATCAATGATCACGGGTCTTCTACGTTGAATAATGGAACCAT
Source organism: Sequoiadendron giganteum (assembly GCA_007115665.2). Lineage (NCBI taxonomy): Eukaryota > Viridiplantae > Streptophyta > Pinopsida > Cupressales > Cupressaceae > Sequoiadendron > Sequoiadendron giganteum. The sequence goes on from VCHN02005060.1 coordinate 4,181, forward strand.
ATGTCAAAATGTCTTAAGTCTTGTTATTTCCTTAATTATGCTAATTAAATAGTTGTTAGTAAAAGTAGTTATGAAAGGTCGTTTATTTTTGTAAAAGGCATATAGCTTGTTGCTTCCTATATAAATAGGAAACCAAGGCCTAGTTTTAAATTATTATCATCATCATATATCATTTCCATTTTGAAGACTTTTGTTATTAATAGATATCAATTGAAGCAATATAATGGAGAACATCTTATTATCAGATATTCTCCATGACTGTGTTATCATTCTATATTTTTCTTATGTTTTCCATACTTATTTCTTCTTATATTTGAATGAATATTAGTTATTGACCCTCAATATTGTGCTTATGTGAATGAATATGCTGATACGGTAAAGAATTTATTGTGGATGTTGGTAGAGCTGCTATTTTTTAAAAAAAATTGAGCTTATTTTGCCTTGTTACATGTTCAACATAAAAATGGAAACTATTTAAAAATAATAAAGTTAACAAAGTTGCTTATTTAAATAATTGTGAGTTATGTGCATTAATATTTTATTAACTTTTGTGTCTTAATAAACATATGTTGATACAAAATGAATGGAAGAAGCATCCAAGTAATCCTATTTTTTTCTACCAACAATTCATACCAAAGATTGAACAATTTAAGGATATTGCAATAGGTAATTAAGGATATGATGATGATGATATATTCTTGTACTTGTATATTCTATGAAACATTCCTTATTTTCTATGAAACGGTGTATATATTCTTGTACTTGTAAATATTCTTTTACTGTTATGTCTATTAAATAAAACATAGTTTGAATAAAAAATGCTTCACCCTTTTTTGTAAGTGAGTATGTGAATTATTGTTTAAGAAAAAATCTTACAGTGTTTACATTTTCAGTTTACTAGCTTCAAATCTTCATTTGCTATGTATATAAAATTTTATGTGCTCTTTATCTCAAATGACATAAAACAGTAATATCATCAGAATCAGGGTTTTCAATTTCAGCACCATCATTGTCCACACTTTTCATATCCTGTTCACTTTTAAGTACAATCATCAAAATTTTATTTTTATTTCTTGTCCCAGTTAATCTTGATTCCTTTTAGCACAACACAGTAGGTTGCATGTTAAATTTCAAACATTTTATTTGCATTTTTTGTATATATTATTTTCTCAGTGCATCATTATGTAACAACAATTTCACTTCCGAGATAAAACACAATTTTGACAACATATTTTATAAAAAATCAGTCCACACTCATTTATTATTCTCTAGTTTTTTCCCCTTAAGAACATCCTTAGGGAGACCTTGTTCTTCCCTCTTCTTTTTTGTAGGAGTGCATTTTAAGAAGGGGTAATCAACCAATAAATCATCCCCTATGGTAAGGTCCATAATAGCCTCAACCATTATCAATCTATCAACCTCTCTTTCCATATCTCCATCTTTATCATTTATAACCTCAACAAATTGACAATTCGGTCTTATAGTAGGGTCCCTTCACTTACTACTATTTATAAATCCTGCAATATTTTTGTGTGTCCATGCATGTCCATCTATATACATAAGATGAACTCTATTCATTTATTTTCCACTTTCCAATTGGAGATGATGTGTATACATATTTGAATTTAGACCATATGCTGACATGTTAGGCTTATATTCTACTAGCCTTCTCCATTCACCAATGTAATATGATGGACCATGATATGGCATTAATCTCCTAGTGGTTTGTTCTCAATTGTTTCTATGTTTGGATCCCACATGTACATTTTGGACAATAAAGAGGCCTAGATTCACTCCATGAATATTGAAGGGTTGTATCCCCAAAATTGAAACACCTCGTACACTCTAGGTAGTTGTTGATCACTAGGCCAAGCACAATATAGTCGACGATCAAATGTCTCTTTGTAAATTGATTTCAAACTCTGGGGCAAGTCATCATCTCCATCACATTCATTCTCATATGGTACATGTAGTCCACCTTCCCCTTTTCTTTAAGAAAATTATGCATCTTCACACCGATTCTTGTTCTGTTACTTGTTTTCGTCAATCACTCATCTTTCGAGCTGGTATATTGGCACATATTTTTGTTAGATGTATCATATGATAATTGATCTTTTCCCTCTGGGCTGGAAGTTGGTGATCCAAGAAACTTTAAACCAAGAACTTTATCCTGCAAGTATCCATTAAGAAAAAATTATATATTTAAATAATATAAAACAATGTTTAAACGAAGTATACATGTTATTTATATCAAATTGGAAAATTCCTCACCACAATTCCTATTGGATTGAATTGATTGTAGGAGGGATACTACCGACTGGAAGCTCATCATATATGTAATGTCTTTGTACAATCACTTGTTTGAATTGTTTCTTTCCACGACATACAAAACATCCACAAACAATAATTTTCTCAAAGTATTCATCCCATGTACTATAGTCCTGACCTACCTCTTCTTCAGTGCAATCATTTTTTGTGTCTGCAATATCCATTGTCATATCCTCTTCCACCCATTGTCGTCTACTTGATTTAACATTTTTAGGTCCATGTACATATCTTGTTCTTTTGCTAGTTGGGAGCTTAGGCTCTGCATTTGCTCCAATCTCCATCTAAAATAATCAACAACATGCATTAATTTATGTCAAGATTGGATAATACATTATAAATTTCAATAATACTATGAAAAAAGATGGACGTATCACAAAATGCCATTAGATCATTTTTTCCTAAGTCAAAATTTGAGTACCTAATATCCCGCTTCATTCGTTGTGTCCTCATTTGATATGACACGATCTATTGCCATGGCCTCGTCTCACCCCTATAATACACAACATAGTAAATAATGTTTAGTACACCAATTATATCATTTCAACAAATATGCTATCCAACACAAAACCTCACTTTAGTCATATATTTGACATATTGATATCATGTTTTGGCTATCCTAATTTTCAAACTTTTCCCTTGATCATAGAATCACATTTAATCACCATTCCTATGAATTTTCAACTAATAAGTTTGACCTCAAAGGCCTCATGGAAAAAAAAATGACTTTATCTCCTCTATGTTGTAGCATTTGTGAATTCATAAACACCTTCCTCCTTTGGTTGAGGTTGCTTTCTCTTCTTACCTCTATTGTATCTGTTGATTTCGTTGTCTCATATAAATCCACCCACTTTCCTCTTAGCGATTTAGTATTTCTACACCATCCATGTCCTCTCTCCATGGCCTCCTTTGTGAATAAAAATGTTACCACAGAAGCTTTCACCGCACTACCACTGAGAAGGAAAAAGCAACTTGCAGGACCGCGGTAAAAATCGCTCTACCACATCGAGTTGATGAAGGAGCCACGAAACAATGGTGGTCACCACACTACCACACGCCAATGGTAGAAGACTTGTGGGATTTTGGGAATCACCACAACACCGCCAGGAACAAAAGGAAGACTCGTGTGCCGCCACAAAAGCTTTCACTGCACTACCACCGAGAAGGTTGAAGCATCTTGTGGGACCGCAGTAAAAATTGCTCTACCGCACCGAGCTGATGAAGGAGCCATGGGACAATGGTAGTCACAAAAATAAGGTAGGAGTTGGAATTATTTCCAACACTATGGATCCTATGATAGGCAACAATGAAAATAGTCACTATACAACAATCATAGGTGCTAAATTAGGCACCCTTAATGTTGCCTTATACGTCCCAAACATATTACATTAACGACCAACAATCAGCAGTAAAGTTTGCATTAACTAATGAATCAAAATAAAAAATTTAAAATAATTGACTAATTAATCAAAATAAAAAATTTAAAACTTTCTCGTGTGAAGGAAGAAATTAGATAACAAAAAAGGGAAAAAAATCACGTGAGGAAGAGAGCAGGGTGATACCAGTAACTGATGAGAAATTTGATTTAGTTTGTGACACCATAGGTAAGGTTACAATTTTTTTCTTGGTTGAATTCGTGATTGTTTACTACTCTTTGTATTGCATTTGAATTCATGATTGTTTACTAGTTCGTGGCCTAACCACTCTAGGCAACCTCTAAATTGTCCCATCATTATAAATTGCAAAACCTTTGAGAAACCAACAAAAATTTTTACCCTACACATTTGAGCTTTGGCTCAAAATATTATAGTACGAAGTGAGGATGCCTCTATATTCTTTCCCTAACCTGGGTATGAAGGAAATAGTGAACTGCTCAGAAAATCTGGGAATTGGGTTGGTCACTGTTGAGCAACTACTGAAAATAAATGCAAAAACCACTTGGTTTTTCCCAGCCTCACCATAGTCACTGATGCCATAAAAAATTCATGCAAGATTGCATTATGAAAGAGTTTTCATGATAAGGTTATCAACACTAAGCAAATCAAGCAAACGTATTTGCCCTAGGTTATCAACACTAAGCAAACCTAGTGAACATATTTTCCCACAAACTAAAACTTTTGTACCACAAACTAGACGAAAAATTTCATACCTAACAATGTGTACTTCGTTTGCCTCCATAGACTGGACGAAAATAATTTTCCCTAGGTCTCCTCAAAATGTCAAGCAATGGAGGGAAGTGAGCATTTTCAGCAAACTTTGTCCACAATGAGGTAATTCATTGTCAATTTATAGATTTGTAAATGTTTCCATTGTTTCTTTGAATTTTACTTTTTAGTTTTTTATTTCTAAATTTAAAAGAAGAAATATAATTTAAAAATATATATATAGGGACATGAGATTGACAAAGATAAAGACAAATTGGTTTCCATATTGGGGGTAGAGGTAGTGAAAAAATTGGTTAATGTGGACTGGACAACACTTGCCAGATACATAGAAAAACAATCTAGTAACACCCCTCAAACATTACAAACAAATCAACTGTGTCAAAGGGAATCAGTTGATTCCCCAACCATTCCTAGATCTTACAAAAGATCCAGGAGGAAATCAGTGACAATAAACTCTAAGAATGTGGAACAGGGAGCAAAGAATTCCACTCCTAGGACATAGACTTCTTCCACCACGCCATGTTTTCAATCTTCCATTGGTAGCTACAATACGAAGATAGAATATGAGGTGGTTTTAGGGGAAGTCTGAATGACGGATGTTGGGAAAACATTTGTGAATAGGTTGAAGGAATCATGCCTTCGACGGTTCAAAGACCATCTACATTTGCCATTCTCAAAGATACCCATGCACCTGAAAAAAGTTGTTATCCATGACATGGAGAATGAATTTGGCATAGGTTGGTCTGTAAACAAGATAAAGCTACGAATGTCTCAAAACTGCAAGAGATTTTGGTGCAACCAAACAAAGAAGATAAAAAAAATCCCTCCTTAGCTAAGGCAGAAAAAAAGGCCAATTGATGTAAGTGTGAAAGTATGGAAAGAGCTTGTAAAAGCATATGAGAAGTCTAATGCACGAAGGAAGTCTAGTGAGGAGAGTACGTAGGTATTTGATTTTGCTCATAAGATTATATCAAATTTATTAAATGATATTTAAACTTTATTTGTGCATAGTTAAATTGAATTAGTATATGTTTCACGACAAGGCCTCCAAGGCTAGGATTGAGAAACTTTGTGCCACACATCGTAGTGGCCAGAAAGGTTTACAGGCCTTGATCTGTACATTTGTAAGTATATTTAATATGTTAAATGATATATATTTTTTATTTCCTTGGAAAAAGTAAATGATTGCATATTAATTAGTTTAACTAGTCCATGTGCCATGTTTTGACAGGAGGAGAAATATGGCCGCCATCCAAAGCAATTTGAAAAGAATATGTTACAAAACAAAAAGGAATGATTTTGTAATCTGGATGGAGAACGAGGTATCAATAGTTGAGTTTCAATAACTTAGTTGGATATTGTTGTGTTAATATGTCAATTTGCATCTCTTGTGTTGAGTTGTTTATTGATGCATAGGATGAGTAAATAGAGCTCAAATCTTATGATTACAAGATGATCGTTTATGTGCATGAATAAATAGTATAAGGATGTAGATGAACTCAATTCATCTGAATTTATGACTCTTGGCAGACATTCCTCTTGAATCTCTAATATTAGGTGCTCGAGACTTCCCTGTAGCTTTTACCTTTCATTGTCGCCTTTCCTCTTCACTGTTAGACTCATCTCCTTTTTCCTTATCTGCATTTCTGGCTTCAGCTTCTAATTCATCCCATGTTTTACCTTCCTCCTCTTTAGAATCTTCTTCTTCTTCTTTGTCCTCCTCTGACTCCATAAGAGATTCATCTTTTGAACCTTCCTCATCTGATTCTGATTCATCTTCTACATCAGAGGGTTCATATCCTTGATC
>VCHN02000928.1:0-27575 GCA_007115665.2 Sequoiadendron giganteum
TACACCATCAACCTTATACCCTAAACCATAAACATTATCCATCAACCCTACACTCTCAAGCCTTAAACCTATGCGTTATACCCTTAACTCTACACCCTAAACCCTAATCCCTATACCCTATACACTTAACCTCATACCCTCAACCCTAAACATTATACCTCAACCTTCAACCCTGAAACTTATACATAAATCCTAAACGCTAAACCATCAACCCTAAACCTCCTCAACCAAATACCCTCAACTATATACCCAATATCATAAACCATATAACCTCTACCCTAAACAATATCCCTCAAACCTTAACCCTATACCTTAACCCTAAACCCTAAAACCTCATACCTCATCCCTATACCATATACCCTCAACTTTATACCTAATATCCTAAACCCTATAACCTCAACCCTATACCTTAAACACTAGAAATTACACCCTCAACCCTCATAGGGGGAGAGATAAAGAAGGGGAGGGAGAGATTGGAGAGAGAGAGAGAGGTTGGGAGTGAAAGATGAGATAAAGATAAATAGAGAGGGAAGGATAGGTAGAGAGACATGATAGATAAAGAGTAGATAAGGAAGGAACAATGGAGAGAGACATATGGAGGGAGAGAGAGGGAGGTGAAAGAGAGGTGAGATAGAGAGAAATAAAGAGAGTGTGGTAGGGAGTGATATAGGGATATGAGGGTAGAGAGGGATAGGTGAGATAGAGAGAAGTAGAGAGAGATAGAGATAGAGGGAAGGATGGAGGGTGGGCGAGAGAGGGGAGGAAGGGAGAGGTAAAGAGGGATATGTGAGATAAAGATAAATAGAGATAGAATGGTGACATATAGAGAAGGAGAGAGTTACATAGAGGGAACAAGAGAATGGTGAGATAGAGAGGAGAGAGTGAGAGAGAGCGAGAGAGAGAGGTAGAGGGAGGGAGATGAGAGATAGAGAGTAGATAGTGGAAAAGTTAGGGAGGGAAACATTTATTGAGAGAGAGATGGCTAGGGGAGATAAATATAATTAGAGAAAGAAGGAGAGGTAGACTTAAGTAGAGAGAGAATAATGGAGGGAGAGAAGCGAGATAGAGAGGTGTAGAGAGAGTGGTAGGGAGTGATGGATGGAGTGGTAGGTAGAGAGGGAAGGAGAGGGAGAGGTATGGATGGAGAGAGAGGGAGGTGAGAGTGAGGTGAGATAGAGAGCAATAGAGAGAGTGTGGTAGGGAGTGATGGAGGGATATGTGAATATAGAGGGATAGGTGAGATAGAGAGAAGTAGAGAGAGATAGAGATATAGGGAAGGAGGGAGGTTGGGTGAGAGATGGGATGAAGGGAGAGGTAAAGAGGGATAGGTGAGATAAAGATATTTAAAGAGAGAATGGTGGCATATAGAGAAGTATATAGTTACAAAGAGGGAAAGAGAGAATGGTGAGATAGAGAGGACAGAGTGAGAGAGGAGAGAGTGAGAGAGAAAGAGAGTGAAAGAGGAGTGAAAGAGAGAGAGAGAGATAGAGAGAGAGAGAAAGGAGTGAGAGGAGATATAAAGAGTAGATAGGGGAAAAGGTAGGGAGGGAGACATATAGTGAGAGAGAGAGAGAGGGGGATAGGGGAGATAAAGATACTTAGAGAGGGAATGAGGGAGGGAGGGAGGGAGAAAAGAAAGATAGATAGGTATAGAGAGGGTGTTAGGGAGTGATGGATAAATAGGTAGGTAGAGAGGGATTAGAAAGATAGAGAGTAGAAAGGGAAGGAGAGGGAGAGGTATGGATGGAGAGAGTGGTAGGTTGTGATGGATGGAGAGCTAGGTAGAGAGCGAGAGGGGAGATATAGATAAGTAGAGAGGGAGGGAGAGAGGGAGGGAGATGTAGTGATGGAGAGAGAGGTGAGATAGAGAGAAATAGAGAGTGGTGGAAGGAGAGGTAGGTAGATAGAGGGAGAGAGGAGATAAAGATAAGTAGAGATGGAAGGAGAGGTAGAGAGAGAGGAGATATAGAGAGTAGAGAGGGAATGAGGGAGGGAGGGAGAGGTAGGGAGGGAGAGAAAGGTGAGATAGAGAGGTGTAAAGAGAGTGGTAAGGTTTGATGGATGAAAAGGTAGGTAGAGAGAGGGATTGGGAGATAGAGAGTAGATATGGACGAAGAGAGGGAGAGATAAGTATGTAGGGAGAGAGAGAGGAAGGTGAGAGAGAGGTTAGGTAGAGAGAAATAGAGAGTGGTAGGGGGTGATGGAGGGAGAGATAGGTAGGTAGAGAGAGATATAGAGAGAGAGATAAGTGGAGAGGGAAGGAGGGAGGGAGGGAGAGAGACATAGAGAGAGATATAGAGACAAAGAGAGAGACAGTTCTTGAGATCAAGGGAGAGAGAGTCATAAAAAGGGACGGAGAGAGAGTCGAGAAAAGGGATGGAGATAGTGAGAGAGAGGTCTAGAGTGCAAGGGATAAAAATGAGTGAGATAGAGAGAGAAATAATACAATTCACTAATTACTAAAATTTGACCTCCTGATTATTGAAATTTGACTAAGTTTGAAATTTGTGAGATTTTTCAAAAACTAGAAGAGAGAGAGGGGAGAGAGAGAGGAAGGGAGAGAGAGGGAGTGGAGAGATAGAGAGTAGAGAGAAGGAGAGAGTTAGAGAGAAAGATGATACAACTTTCTGACTACTAAAATTTGACCTCTTGATTACAAAAATTCGACCTCTTGATTACTAAAATTTGACTATCCAAAATTTTTAAGATCTTCCAAAAACTAGAATTTGCTTTATAACTCCTAGAGATCTGAAACATATGTCAAAAATCTTGCCCATATACATGAAATATAACTTAGAGTATAAGAAAGTAAATGTACATATGTAAATTTCAACTTATACTTAAATGTTTATTTCATGTATATAGTTTCCGTCAAAGATAATGAGATGAAAGAAAAAAAATAGAAGAAAAATGCATTCAAAAAACATGTCAAAACTGAGATATAATGCGAGTGCATTATAAATTGCGTGTGTTATACTTTTATTTGGGAATCCCCAAGCCTTGGGATTGGTATTTACCTTGGAATACCAACCCAAAGTCTTGGAGGGCATTCCCAACAACTAGAGACGTGTTTTTGCAAATTCTACAATTTTTCACATAATCGGGTTCCTGCTCACCGTCAGGACTGCATGTGGTTCAGTATCAAAAAAATCAACACATGGGTAATGTTAGGTTCTCTCTTAGCTATCCAACGATGTAATTTTTTTCAATTTATGACAATGTTAAGCCTTTCATCCATAATTTATTTTGTTTGTATGTCTTTTTTTGCCAAAAAATAGTGTTTGGTGTTTTTTTCATTATAAATTAATCATTCATCAAAATTTCAAATAAATTAAAATTTAGAAACTAGACTCCATTCTATAAATTTAAAAAATTCAATTACTTTCCAAAATTTGTAGGTAGAGCATGGCCAAAATTCTCCTTCTCAGGAAGTGTCAACTTAGAAAATTAGTAAAGAATCAAATATTCATTAAAAAAATTATCAGAAAAATTGTGCATCAACTACATATTGTTAGCTAACTTCCGACAGTAGCGATTTTAAAAAACTACAAAAAATTTCACCGTGGTAGGGTCATACAAGAGTTGCTGTGTTATGTTTTTCTGAAAAAAACAACACCAATTTGTGTACATCCTCTTTGGGACCCCTTAATCTCAACCATTTTCAAAATAAATTAGTGTCTTAGAAAGTAGAATCGGAGCACTTTGATCCTTGTTTTTGTTCCATCTCAAAATTTTGAGTGTAACTATCCCCAATTTCATGTCCAAGGTCAATATTTCCTGATTTCAAAAAAAAAGTAGCCACTTAAGCCCCATTTTTTGGAACCATCTTGGTGCACTTACCCAAACAAAAATTTATTTAATTGTCTCGAGAAAATATTATAGAATAATTAAATAATTTGTAATGAATATTTAATTTTAGTCGGAAATGTGATGAGGGTAAATTAAATAATAGTTTATTTAATTTTTTAAAACGGATTAATTAATTAGCAACATAATTAAATAAATTTCATTTATTTAATTAACCAAGATCGAATAAAGGTAAAAATGAATTAATTAAGGGTGCTGCCACAATAATGGGTTACACTTTTTGGGACATCCTGACTTTTGCTGAAATCACATATTTTTAGAAAATATAATGATTTAACCTTAAAAAGGTTCCATTTTAAGGGTTTTAATTGAAGAGGGTTTGATCAAACCCACTTATATCAAACCCCCTTGAATAGAAAGCTGTTAGTTTTAAACCATACCTATAATGGAGTCTCCTCTACACCTATCAAAATGTTGATAAAAAACCACTTTTGATTTACCTTTTAGGGAATCAAATTAATTTATTTAAAATTATTTTTTTTGTAAACATGTAGTCCTTATCAGAAGCTTCCCAAAAAGTATAATTTTAAATATATTTAATTTTATTATTATATTTATTTTTTATTTCTTGTGAATGTAGGTTTTTCAATGAACATCGAGGTCTTTATTTCACACATATAGAAAAATAGGAAAAGAGAGAAAAAAATTCTTAAAAATCCATGTGCACTATCTATTGATGTCTTTATTCCAACAAAAAAATAATAAGTTAATTCAAATGAATACAAAAAAAGTTATGCAGTTGAAACTATAATATATCCAAATTATAATTACTTTGAATTAGAAAATTAATTAAAAAATATATATGCAACAAAAAATTCTGAAAAAATATCCATCCCCTAGATAATGGTGTGAAAACGCTATATTTAAAAAATTAGAATTGTATTCTTTCTATAAAAAAAGTTATGCAGCCGAAAGTAAGCATCAGTATTTGAAAATGATGTTTAGTAAAAAAAAAAAGTTAATAAAAACTACATAAAATAATTCACCATTTTTTTTTAAATATAATTAGATTCTCAACACAAAATATCAAAAATCACTAGTTTTCTTCATCTCCAAATTCTTAATGGTTTAGCTCCTATAGGCATACGGAAGTGAAGATCTGGTGAAAAATGTTGATTTCAATGTCAAGTTTGGCCAAAAAGTGTAACCCATTATTGTGGGATCACCCTTAAATAATTAAATTTATTTAATTAATAGAGGATAGGTGACTTTGGAAAATAATTAAATAATTAACGTTATTTAATCATGAACATGAATATGAGAATTATGTGGAAAATGGTGTTGTGGGCTTAGACCAATTTTCAGTGTCTATAGTTTGCCCCTCATTGAAACATTGTTGTTTTCGCTTTGTGTCAAAGAAAATTAGTTAAAACATGCCCTAGTCGTGCCCGGGTGTGAAATAGGTTAGGGTATGCCCCCTTGGGAAAAATGACAATTTTTGAAAAAAAATTTGAAAATTTTGGAAATTATCTCGATTAGGTAATTTGATAGTCAGAAGTTCGATGGTGGTGAAAGAAATCAATTTTGAAGTGGTTTGGAAGGCAAAATGGATGTCAGAAGTTGAAAAATAGTGCATCTAGTACAAAGGGCTAGAGAAAAACCCTCCAAAACCATAGGTATAAATAGGATTTGGGTGGAAAAACAAATCATTTGCACCCCTAGACTTTGATAAAACTTTGATCTTGCTCTAGAGCTTGTAGCGAAGATGTATCTTGTTCCATACATAGAGCACCATAGTTATCACATTCGGAACTTCAAATGCCTGGCCGATGCATGACCCCCATTATGTACCCCTAAACCGCATTTTGAATTTTTAATTTTCACACATTTTTAGGCATTGAAAGATTTATTTTCATATGAATCACTTTGGATCAACGCATATGAGTTCGTACTTGACACATGTGCTCGCGAAATGACGTATATGTGCAAACATGTCTAGGTCCAATTAGGGCATTTAGTTAAATCAACACATTTGAATTAGTGTGCACCACATGTGTATGTTTGGATCACATATGTGAATAACAATATCACATTTAGAAATGTGCACCGTATGTAGGTTAGTGAACCATGTTTGCATGTTAGGGAGGTGAGTAATAATGCACCACATTTGTGAACATGGGACACATATGCATGATAGGTAGGCATGCCTATTTTTTTGATGCATATTTATTAGAACAACTCATCTATATTTTTGAATGACACATTTTGGTTTGTGCGGTGCATGTGGAAGTTTGAATGATGCATGTGAAATTTTGCACCACATTTGATATTAAAACGATGTATTTTCTTGTCAAAATTTTGAAATTTTGTGATGTAAATATTCTATATTTTTGACACAAAGTATCCTTTTGCATTTGCAGATTGTATTGGATCCGATATACACCTAGGAATCAAGGCCGACCACTTATGAGCTACAAGACCATTTACAGAGTGTCGAGACATGGTTGATATGAAGTCTAGGGTTACATCATGTTTGCACTATGCCCACTATTCAGGCTAATAGAGGTATGTTGACTGCTCTCTGTGAGATGGTATTCAGAGACCTCCTCTTTTCACCTATCTATTGGAGAGGCTACAATTACTTTAGAGGATGTATTTAGGATTTTGAGATTACCGATTAGGGTTGAGAGAGTCTTGTATGATACCCAAAGAGGTTATAGAGAGATCACCTAGTTTTATGTATATGATGATATTAGACAGCTCAGTATCGAGCACTATGAGATTAGATGGCATGTCCTCATGGAGAGATATGAGTAGATTGATTATATGTTGTGTACATTGATTGTTGGGATTGTTCTTCCTAACCACCGAGGTCATGGTTTTCTTGTTGGGTGGGGGAGATGCTTGTTGGGATGTTAGAGTGATAGGTAGTATATGCATGGGCTCCATGTTTATTAGCCATGTTAATTTTTTCATTTACATGACATAGCTTATAGAGATGCCTAGTCAATGAGTTGTGGTACTAGCTTACTGATGATATGGGCATAGGAACACATTGTTGTGTTCCATTCCCTAGTGATATTAGATTTAGATGCTATATCCCATTGATATTAAAACGATGCATTTTCCTGTCAAAATTTTGAAATTTTGTGATGTAAATATTCTATATTTTTGACACAAAGTATGCTTTTGCATTTGCAGATTGTATTGGATTTGATATACACCTGGGAGTCAAGGTCGACCACTTATGAGCTACAAGACCAGTTACAGAGTGTCGATATGTGGTTGATATGGAGTTTAGGTTTACATCATGTTTGCACTATGCCCACTATTCGGGCTAATAGAGGTATGTTGACTACTCTTTGTGAGATGGTATTCAAAGACCTCCTCTTTTCACCTGCCTATTGGAGAGGCTACAATTACTTTAGAGGATGTATATAAGATTTTGAGATTACCGATTAGCGGTGAGAGATTCTTGTATGATACTCAAAGAGGTTATAGAGAGATCACCCGGTTTTATGTATATGATGATATTAGACAACTTAGTATCGAGCACTATGAGATTTAGATGACATGTCCTCATAGAGAGATATGAGCAGATTGATTGTATGTTGTGTAAATTGATTGTTGGGATTGTTCTTCCTGACCACTGAGGTCATGGTTTTCTTGTTGTGATGTTAGAGTGATAGGTAGTATATGCATGGGTCCATGTTTATTAGCCATGTTATATTTTCATTTACATGACATAGCTTATAGAGATGCCTAGTCGATGAGTTGTGGTACTACCTTACTGATGATATGGGCATGGGAACACATTGTTGTGCTCCATTCCCTAGTGAAATCAAATTTAGATGCTATATCCCCATATGTTTTTCATTATGTGGGACCATTACCTAGAGCCATATTGGCAACATGGGTTATTGGAGACATTCCATTGACACACTTGTACAGTTTATATGGAGACCTTATATGGATTGTGCTCGATGGAGAGATGAGGACATACATTTACCATTTTGAAGATAGACATAGTACCTGATTGGGATGACTATATATAGTGTGCATATCATTGAGAGACACTTTCCAGATCGAGTCTTGAGATGGTTTGGAGAGGCCCAAGATGAGCCACAGGGGCGACCTGAGTTCACTCGGTCTTCTATAGAGGTTCCACTATGGGGGCCTATGATTCCTGTTGTGATAGTAGAGGAAGATATTCAAGCATTACAACCTATTTAGTGGGGTTGGAGGGGTGGTGTATAAGATCTAGGGACCACCACAACATATGATGCTTGGTGGGTAGAGTATAGGCACATTCCCTATATAGATCCAGATCAGTCGACTCCAATAGAGAGATGGGGCACACAACCTAGAGGTTGACGTGGTGGCAGAAATAGTGAAAGAGGTGGTAGAGGTGGAGGTGGGAGAGGTGGGAGAGGACATGGACTGTCACCAATCCGTGAGGAGGAGGGTGAGGGAGAGGATGTGTCAATGTTGGAATTTGGTAGAGGAGGGGAGGCATAGATAGGGTTAGAGCATGCAACTGAGGAGCTCATAGGGGAGGAGCATGAGAAGGAGGTTGGTGGAGAGGAGATGGAGATAGATGCCCTTGGCATGTTGGCAGGCTATCATGATGAGGAGGAGGAGGAGGAGGAGATAGGGAAGCATGAGATGGAGCTTTGAGATAGGGTAGTGGAGGAGTGGGATGTCAAGGTAGGAGAGAGGCCATGGTGGGAGGAGGAGGTTCTCAGGGATTAGATTTTGGTGGAGTTACAAGCTCGAGTAGAGGCCTTGGAGGAGAGGGTGAGAGTAGTGACTATAGAGCAAACATCTATGTAGATGGAGAGAGACAGTGCATACCTGGATAGAGATTAGGAAGTGGCTAGGAGGCAGGAGACAAAGGGGAGGTTTGTTGAGTTGAGGGCCCTATGCATTGGACTAGCTACAACATTTTCTCGGGAGTTAGTTAGGGCTAGTGATAGTGAGAGATACTACAAAGATCTATATGAGGCAGAGGTACCTCTCGAGAGACGAGCTCCTAGTTATTCACAGGAACACGATGACATTTCTCGGAGTAGGTCACACAGTCATTCATAGAGTACAAATGATGTGGTGGGATGACCTAGGACATGACCATATGACATGCATCCTTCTACACATTGAGTACCTCATCATCATTCGCCCCCTCAGACTCCACATGGGAGTAGTGGGAGTACATCTCAGTGACATGTTTGCATTTGTAGAGAGTGTATTATGATTAGAGAGCCTACGAGCTCCATTTGGATTGATACATTCTGACATTGTACTATGACACTTTTTTTTTGAACGATATATATCATTTTTGGCAATGATTATATAATTTGCAGTTTTTTATATGATTATGTAGTGTTCTATTTGATTATGTAGTGTTCTATATGATTATGGATGTACATGTTATGGATTTTGATGTTTTCATTATGATTGTTTATTCTATGTGATGATCGATGTATGGTATTGATAAATGTCTTATCTGCATTCTATGTTTATGATAATGAGATGCAATATGATTTTATTATGTATACTTCCATGTGGATGTATCTATAATATGTACAATTGTTAATGGTAAATTCATGTATGTCATGATTACCTAGATGCAATGGATATGTATATTTTTGTGTTGTTTTGAAATACAACATAGATGTATGATTTACTATATACATATATATGACAATGTATACATGATGGTTGTAAAATGAATGCATATGGAGTTTACTTAATTTTTTTTTATGTCACAAGACTCTGTCATTATGTAGGATAGAAGAAATGTTAATGCGGGATAAGCTAGATGTTAGTATTAGAAAATGGTTGTTAGAAGAATGTAGAAGATCTTCAATATTTTCCAAATACATATTAATATTTTCATTAAATTATCATTGGGTGGTACATGACACAAATGGATAGTAAACACCATGATATGAGATAGACCAAGGTGTACAAAGTCATCCACCTACTAAAAATAGGCAATCGTAGAGAAAGAGTGACTTAACTCATATTAAGGATAAATTTTCCCTTGTATTTTTGTTAAGACAAACCACAAAAAACAATCAAAATAAAAAGACAAAGTCAGGATACATTATTGCTCCTCTAAATCCTTCATGGGACATGCTTGAGAAAGATACTAACCTGACTTGAAAACCAAGTTTAAAAGATAGTCGATAGATAGCACTCAAAGAAAAAGAGTCTTGAGACATCCTTTCTTCTCTAAATCTTTAATGGGACATCCTTGAGAAAGATAGTAACCAAACTCAAAGACAAAGCCAAATAAAAAGATAAGACAAAACAAGACATAAAGTTAATAGCTAGTAAGAATATTTGCCAAAATTTGATCTGTTATTATTTTTCTGATAAGATGATTGTTTGATAAAGCCTAATTTTAGGGATGACTTATACCGTATAAGACGTTGAGTCTGGTTTCGATGTTGTAAATATTTGCGTAAGGCATGACGAAGCCTAGTTTTAGAAAGACATGTACCGTATAAGACGTTGAGTCTGATTTCGTTGATGCGACAAGTTGAATAAGGCTATGATGATTTTTTGCCTAAATGATAAGGTTTGTTGTCAAGAGGGAAAAATCTTGTATAAGACATAAGTTAATTGGTTTGGCAATTTGTTTGGTTTGAATTAATGACATTGTTGACTTGTTTGTCTTGTTGATGTGTGACTTGTCTTGATACTTTGATTGTTGTTTAGGTGTGATGATAGTGTATGACTTATATTGACCGACATGACATGCCCAAAAGGATGGACCTAGTGCAGCCTTTGGGGCTCATCGATTGATTGCCTTCCTTAGGTTAGATACACAAACCTCGTAGTTCGACTAGACTTTGACTGAAAAGACTGATTAACAAATATTTACTAAAATTAATGATAAATGATGTGTGTGATAGTGAATGTGATAGGCCCTAATAGACTAACCCAGTGTGGCCTCAGGGGCTCATTGAATGATGGCTTTGCCTACGTTATACATGCAAAGACCTCATAGTTTTCCATGACCAATGACTTTAAAAAGTACAAAAAATGAGTCATGATTTTATGTGTGTGATGTGTGGCAAACGTACAAAGATAGACCTAATTCCTTAGGGGAAAATCAAGTGATGGTCTTGCCTATGTCTATTCGCAGAGGTAACGTAGTTTGACTATGTCTATGATTGACTTGACACAATTGACTTTGACTCTGTTTTTGGGATTTTTGTCATGTTTTGATTTTTTTGTCTTTTTGGAGTTTTATAATGTTTTTTTATTTTTTCAAGATATTTTATGACGTTGGAACAACAAATGCAAGGTCCAAATGACATAGGTCGATTATTTGACCCCAGTCGGGTATAAGACCAATAGGATAGAATGTGGATGTGGAGTGGACTTGATGTCAATTTTTCCAAGTTATGGAAAGGATAACCATTTATTATGGGTGATGGGAAAATCAGATTGGAATGATGGTAGACGAAGGAGAGGAGTCGAGTCATGGTGCCTTTTTTCTAGGTTTTCACCATGGTACTTATCCAAAGCACCACTGAAGTGGTTTTCACTATTGGAAGAATTATTTCTCTTTACTATTTTGCTGATTTTTCAAATTTTTTTGGTGTTACAAAGACACCCGTTTGCCAGGTTTTTATCAAGGTAATGATTTTTTTCTTTTTCTTTTTTTTTTTGTATTTTTGTATGGTTAAGACAAAGCTCTCAAAAGCTATGCATAGAACCTCTTTAGATGAAGGTTGCTGACTGGTGATGATAGTGGTTCTCCTTTAAGGGTGGAGAGTTGATATACTCTCGATCCAAAGGCTTCTATAACAATATAAGGCCCTAACCAATTTGGTTTAGACTTGCCTGGCTTTTCTCTTTCTATTTGATTCTTTGGGCTCTCCAATAAGACCAAGTCACCAATGCCAGAGTGTCAATTCAAAAATTTCCTGTTATAGCTACAATGAGGACGATTTTGATATGCTTGGAGATGTTCTAGTTCCTTCTATCTTCATTCATCTAGGAATTCTAACTCATGCAATATTGACACATGATACTCTTCATCATTAATATGCCCTCTCAAAGATACCCTTAGGAAAGGAATTTTGAACTCTATAGGTAATGTGGATTTAGAACCAAATACTGAGGAATATGGAGTGGTGCTGCTAGGAGTGTAGATGCTGGTGCGATAAGCCCATAAGATAGATTAAGCTATAAATTCCAATCACGACCAACATCATTTACAGTCTTTATGAGGATTTTGATGATTATTTTGTTAGATGCCTCAGCTTGTCCATTACCTTGTGGGTAATAAGGAGTGGAAAAGTGGTGTTGGATATGGAATTCATCATAGAGATGGTGAGATTCTTGGTTTTTAAATGGGTGAACATTATCTATGATAATAGATTGAGGAACACCATACCAACAAATGATATAATTGAGGATAAAATTGGAAATTTGTGTGATGATAATATAGATCATAGGAATAGCCTCAATCCACTTGGGAAAGTATTCAGTTGCAATTATGATGAAATTATGTCCATTGAAGGATGGAGGATGCATCTTACCTATGAGATCAAGTCCCCATTGGGAAAAGGGCCATGGTGAAGTTTTCAGACAAAGCTCCTATGTTGGCACATGTATCAAGTCTCTGTGTACCTGGCATTGTCGACATTTCTTGAAAAATACATATGAGTCCTTTTCCATGGTAGGACAATAATAGCCCAGTCTCATAATATTTTTGGCTATAATAGGACCGCTACAATAGGATCCACATATACCCTCATGTACTACACATAAGGTTTCTTGCGCTTCTTTAGCATTGAGACATCTCAACAAGGTATTGTCTAGGGCACATCTATAAAGGGTATCTTCGATGATGGTATACTTGGAGTAGTTAATGATAAATGTCCTATGTTGGTTGTTCGAAAGGTCTAAGGGTAGGATTTGTTCATAAAGGTAGCCATATATGTCCTTGTAACATGGCAAATTGGGACCAACAAGTTCACACACCATCACAAAATCTGGGACATCAAAGGGAGGGACCAAAATATGTTCTACCAAAAACTCAAATTTGGGCATGTTGCTAGGTATATCCAATAATGAACCAATGGTTGCCATAGCATCTACTACGCTAATCTGAATGTGAGGTATTTGATGAAAGTTAATGTTATCGAAATATTGCTTAGAATTATCTTCCATGTGCTTGTATGGTGCAAGTTTCTCATCTTTAGTTTCATATTCGTCATTGAATTTTCAGACTACCCGCTGAGAGTCTCCATAAACTTGTAATTGCTTAATCTTCCACTTGATTTCCATTTGTAATCTAGTCACAAGGGCCTCATATTCTTCTATGTTGCTTGTGCATGGAAAATAAATTCTAAATGACTTAGGAATTGTGTCCCCTTGTGGGGTGACAAATAGTATGCATGCTCCTGACCCGTGATTAGTGTGGGACCCATCAAAGTATAAATTCCATGTGGTTCTTTTGTCAATGGTAAAGATGAACTCATTAGTAAAATCTATAACTAATGGATGATCTACCTTTATTGGTGCATCTTCTAGCCAATCAACAATAAATTTCCCCTTTATATAGCTTTTCTTTCTACATACTGGATGTCATATTCACTAAGTATCATTACCCATTTATCCAATCGGCCTATTAGTGTTGCTTTACTTAGGAGATATTTCAAAGGATCTATCTTGGTGACCAACATGGTTTGGTGGTTTAACATATAGTGCCTAAGTTTTTGGGTAGCAAAAAATACTACAAGAAAAGCATGTTCTATGTGATTGTAGGGTATGTGCAGGATCATCATGTAAAAAATAGGCCCTTAAGTGGCAATAAAAATTCAGAAAAACAGAGTTAGAAAAATTGACATAAAAATTTGAATAAGTTATCTCTATTATTTCAAAAATATGTAAGAATAGAATCTGTATAAAATTGAATGTAGTTTCTAAACTACTAGGTTTATTTTAAAAAAATAAAAATTTATTTGGTGAAAATTTGAAATTTCAATGCAGTATAAATTCCATGTGGTTCTTTTGTCAATGGTAAAGATGAACTCATCAATAAAATCTATAACTAATGGATGATCTACCTTTATTGGTGCATCTTCTAACCAATCAACAATAATTTCCCTTTTATATGGCTTTTCTTTCTACATATTGGATGTCATATTCACTGAGTATCATTACCCATTTAGCCAATAGGCCTATTAATGCTGATTTATTTAGGAGATATTTCAAAGGATCTATCTTAGTAACCAAAATTGTCTGGGGGATTAATATGTAGTGCCTAAGTTTTTGAGTAGCAAAGAATACTGCAAGACAAGCATGCTCTATGTGACTGTAGGGTATGGGATGTCATGTAAAAATAGGCCCATAAGTGGAAATAAAATTAGGAAAAAGCAATTCAGGAAAATTGACATAAAGAGATTTGAATAGGGTTATCTCTATTATTTCAAAAATATGTAAGAATAGAATGCGTATAGAGTGAATGTAGTTCTAAACTACTAGGTTTATTTTAAAAATAAAATTTATTTGGTGAAAATTTGAAATTTCAATGTGATATAAATTCCATGTGGTTTCTTTTGTCAATGGTAAGACAGACTCATCAGTAAAATCTATAACTAATGGATGATCTACCTTTATTGGTGCATCTTCTAGCCAATCAACAATAAATTTCCCTTTTATATAGCTTTTCTTTCTACATACTGGATGTCATATTCACTAAGTATCATTACCCATTTATCCAGTCGGCCTATTAGTGTTGCTTTACTTAGGAGATATTTCAAAGGATCTATCTTGGTGACCAGCATGGTTTGGTGGTTTAACATATAGTGCCTAAGTTTTTGGGTAGCAAAAAATACTACAAGAAAAGCATGTTCTATGTGATTGTAGGGTATGTGCAGGATCATCATGTAAAAAATAGGCCCTTAAGTGGAAATAAAAATTCAGAAAAACAAAGTTAGGAAAATTGACATAAAAATTTGAATAAGTTATCTCCATTATTTCAAAAATATGTAAGAATAGAATCTGTATAAAATTGAATGTAGTTTCTAAACTACTAGGTTTATTTTAAAAAAATAAAAATTTATTTGGTGAAAATTTGAAATTTCAATTCAGTATAAATTCCATGTGGTTCTTTTGTCAATGGTAAAGATGACCTCATCAGTAAAATCTATAACTAATGGATGATCTACCTTTATTGGTGCATCTTCTAGCCAATCAACAATAAATTTCCCTTTTATATAGCTTTTCTTTCTACATACTGGATGTCATATTCACTAAGTATCATTACCCATTTATCCAATCGGCCTATTAGTGTTGCTTTACTTAGGAGATATTTCAAAGGATCTATCTTGGTGACCAACATGGTTTGGTGGTTTAACATATAGTGCCTAAGTTTTTGGGTAGCAAAAAATACTACAAGAAAAGCATGTTCTATGTGATTGTAGGGTATGTGCAGGATCATCATGTAAAAAATAGGCCCTTAAGTGGCAATAAAAATTCAGAAAAACAGAGTTAGAAAAATTGACATAAAAATTTGAATAAGTTATCTCTATTATTTCAAAAATATGTAAGAATAGAATCTGTATAAAATTGAATGTAGTTTCTAAACTACTAGGTTTATTTTAAAAAAATAAAAATTTATTTGGTGAAAATTTGAAATTTCAATGCAGTATAAATTCCATGTGGTTCTTTTGTCAATGGTAAAGATGAACTCATCAATAAAATCTATAACTAATGGATGATCTACCTTTATTGGTGCATCTTCTAGCCAATCAACAATAAATTTCCCTTTTATATAGCTTTTCTTTCTACATACTGGATGTCATATTCACTAAGTATCATTACCCATTTATCCAATCGGCCTATTAGTGTTGCTTTACTTAGGAGATATTTCAAAGGATCTATCTTGGTGACCGGCCATGGTTTGGTGGTTTAACATATAGTGCCTAAGTTTTTGGGTAGCAAAAAATACTACAAGAAAAGCATGTTCTATGTGATTGTAGGGTATGTGCAGGATCATCATGTAAAAAATAGGCCCTTAAGTGGCAATAAAAATTCAGAAAAACAGAGTTAGAAAAATTGACATAAAAATTTGAATAAGTTATCTCTATTATTTCAAAAATATGTAAGAATAGAATCTGTATAAAATTGAATGCAGTTTCTAAACTACTAGGTTTATTTAAAAAAAATAAAATTTATTTGGTGAAAATTTGAAATTTCAATGCAGTAGTGCTTAAATTTCAGGGAAAAAATAAGAAGTAGGTGTCTGTCTAACCACCCTAACAACAATAAAATAATAATTTTTTTTATAATATTTTAGATATAAGTAGAGGACTCATGTCTCGATGTGACGCATATTTTTTTGTAATTTTTTTCCAATTAAATAATTAATTATGATTTTTTTATTACAACTTTTAAAAAATATAAAAACTCATATGTCTGACCAGCTTAACTTGGTCAAAACTTCATGAATTTTTTTATTTTTTCCAATCCTATAGTATGTGAAGAATAGAATGTGAC
Organism: Sequoiadendron giganteum; assembly: GCA_007115665.2. Taxonomy (NCBI): domain Eukaryota; kingdom Viridiplantae; phylum Streptophyta; class Pinopsida; order Cupressales; family Cupressaceae; genus Sequoiadendron; species Sequoiadendron giganteum. Next base: position 16,333 of record VCHN02000928.1, read on the forward strand.
ACATTTTTTGGATTCAAAAAACATGACACCATTTGAAAGATATAGATTTTTTCAATCAGCCTATCAATCAGGACTTTAGTCCTAATTCAAATAGAAAATAAATAATAATTATTTATTAAATTAAAAGTAAAGAATTATTTATATTGGTGGATTTATACACCTAAAATTGGTCTGGATAATTTTGATTAATTAAATATAAATTATTTGATTAATTATCCTAATTTCCTCTACTGTTTGAATAAATAGAAATATGTATTTAAATACTCCACATTCACATTGCATTTAAATTCTTCTAATATTCATCTTAATTAAATAAACAAAATTAAATACTTTGTTCAATTTAATTATCACATCCCTATTTCAATCTATCACATCGATTCTAAATTAATTAAATAAAGATCAAAACACTTTATTGATTAATTGCCATATTCTTTAGTTTAATTTAATAAACAACTATCCTATAGTTCGTTTTATTAAATTATTTATCTCCCTTTTCCTAATTTAAATAGATCAAAAATATTAGAATTAGAGCATAAGGAATATTCCAATCTACATTTCCTCAAAAATGAATTAGATTTCCTATGTCTAATCCATGTCTAAAATATGTCACAATTAATGCTTTGAAACTTCATGAGAAGTTTTGGAGACAAATTGGAGACAAATTTAGAATTTGATCTCTCAATCCTCCTCCATCAATCCTTCCTCTTCTCTTGCCTGGTGTTTTCATGGGTAGAGAGAATCTCCATCTTTCTCTCAATCTCCTCCATCTCTCACCATTCAATTCTTCAGATTGAATCCAAGCCTCTCAAAGCTTTCCCTGTGCATTTCTATAGCCAGGAATTCTATAAATAAAGCCTCATTGAACCAAGAAAAGGATCCAAATAATCTAACTTTTGCACTCTTACTCTGCAGGAATTCAAGCATCAAGCATCAAGCATTCACACATCAAGCATCAAGCAATCAAGTTTTCAACCATGGCTACCTCCTTTAGTTGCAATTATCTGTTTCATATCAACATCATGCTAGTTTAATTGTTTTATCATCTAGTATTGCATTAGCATCATCTCGTTCTTTGAATTGTCATTTTAACAATCTTATTTGCTTAAACAATCTGAGAGCAATCAGGATTTAATAAATCTTTGGAGATAGAGAGCAATATGATGCTTTTGATAGATAATTCCTTTGAATTGATTCATTTAACTTGTCTATTGATATAATGCCATATTAAGAAGTGTTTTAATCTTGTTTACTTATTAACACTTACAATTTGGTGCCCACCGTGGGGCATTAACCCCAATTTTATCAAAATTATCAATAGTCTGGAAAGTGTGACACAGGTTCTCGATGTGTTTTTCTTGTAGCGCTTCTGTTAAAAGTTTTAGCGCTTCTAGTCGTTGTTTTAGCGCTTTCGGTTTTTAGCGCTTTCAATCACTGTTTTAGCGCATCTGGTCACTATTTTAGCGCATCGGGTGATTTAGCGCTTCCATGGAAAACTTCGGCGCTTCCGGGTTTTAGCGCATCAGGTAACTGTTTTAGCACTTCGGTGCAATATTCCAGCACTTTTGTAAACTCGGTCTGGATCCGATGCATCTATGGCCAGATTTTAATTATTTTCACAGTTGGACTAAAACATATCAATCTAGGATAATCACTTCAAAGTTTTCTAAAATTGATCAATCCTAGGATAATCACTTTCTTATTTTTCTTAAAGCAAATCTATCAATCCTAGGATAGTCACCACATTTTTACAGTAGAAGTTAAAAAGAACATCATGATTTCTGTGAAGCAACACCTTCACATAGATTAGAAAATTTATTTTTGGGCTTTTAAAATAGAACAAAATTATATGATGTGTTTGTGGTGATTAGGCTTATGCTCTCCCCTTAACTGGGTGACCAAAGTGCCAGATTCACTTTTATTTCATGTCATTTACGCTTTATTAAATCCTTTAGCAGGCCTACCGTAGTGGGAAAAAGTACTCACCCTATGGGAACGACCTAAGTGGGAAGAACCAAAGCCAGGTTTTCCAACCCACTATAATAAAATTATAAGTTGTTGATGAAAGTCCAACTTGACGGTAGTGAGCAAGATAACCATGCCCAAAATCTTTGTTCTAAAGATTGGGAGGTCTCCTAAAGGAGTTTATCTATTTGCCACACCGAACAGAACCCTATCTACGAACCATTGAGTAGTTTCTTGCCGAGTCAGTATCCGTACATTATCATACTCACGGTGCAAGGGGAGGGAAGAATCTGCCCCCAAGACACTCACCATATAATTACTAAGTACCGCTTGCTCAGGGGATTTGGTATCCACTTCTGTCACTTTGAGTACGCGCCTGGCAATGACAAAAACACGGGTGCCCTCTAGGGGGTGACACTACTATATGAGTCAACGTAATTCAAGATGTGGGCTATGAGTATAATGATGACCTACTTTTCCTTAAGTGTGAGTCTATTTGATTTGTGTACAAATGTCAAAACAACCCGTCAAAATCAATAAAAATCATTCATTATTTTTGAACATACATGATCTTTTCAGTTTTAAAACACTTATTCAAAATTGCTTATCGTGTTTTCACAAATTCATTTAAATCAGATTAAAGATCATCCTGAAAATGTCAAGTCAAAACAAATCAGAAAATCCATGCTATGAAAGTGGAAGTCCACCATGTTTCTCAAAATAAAAATCAAAGTCACAAAACCCCAAAAACCTTTTGGTTATAGAAACAAATTGAGAAAACAACATTTTCTATATCAAAATCGGAAACTTTTTTTACAACATAGAATGTTCATCCATAGATATCACGATTTTGCTAGGGGTCACACATTAGATTATGTAGTAGAGCCAATCTAATCACGAGCCTTCTTCTAGAGGAGAACTCTCACACAATTCCACAACCATAGTCAACAGATTCATGCTTCTTATCTTCCACAATCTCTGATATAGTATGCCACAAGACGAGATCAAATTTTGTAGTAGAAAGTCTTAAGAAGTTCTATTTTTAGCGTTCTGGAAAACCTGTTTCAGCGCTTTGGGTCACTATTCTAGTGCTTTCATGAAACAATGCTTTCGGGAACTGTTTTAGCACTTACAGTCTTTATTGCAGCGCTTCTGTCATTTTTTTTTAGTGCCTTTGGGTACTGTTTCAGTGCTTCTATCAAGCAGCACTTTCATCATTTTTTCCAGCGCTTTCGGGCTCTGTTTCAGCACTTTGGGGTTCTGTTCTAGCGTTTTTGTGAAACAGTGCCTCTGTACTTTGTTTTAGCGCTTTCAAAATAGAGAGTTTAAAATCTTACCATTCAGTCTATCAGTCATTTATTCACTGTCTTCACCAAAACACAATTTTCTTTTTCATCAGAATCACTATCTAAAATACCAAAATCAGAAAGCTCTATTCAAATTTCCATCTTTATCAACTGAAACAAGATCGTGCAAAACACAAGTGTCAAAATCAAATACACAACCAATTACTACAATGAAGTTTCATTATCAGGATACTATCATCCTTCATCATGAAACCAAGTATGGTAACCAAATTTTTAGCATTGTCTCATCAATAAGATCAGTCATCTTATTTGACTTTGTTTAAAAGTTTACATTGACACTATCTAGCATAGAAGATCAACATTTCAGAAGAAAGGGAAAAAATTTGTATGCCAATCTTCACTAGGTACCAAAAATAGCGACTCTTAGAAGAAGAACTGAGAAAATCACACAAAATGGCGAAAGAAAATCCTTGGAACAATCTGAACCGAAACAATAAAAATGAAATAATTACAGAGGATATTGAAATAGCTCAACAAGATCCAAAATTCCATAAGTTTATGGAAAAGATTTTGGAACAAGACATGGAAAAATACCTTTTGATGTTAGCTGAATCAGGAGCTAAACTTCCAAAGGATTTTGACGTAAACCGTTTGAAGGAAACACCTAGAATGAATGAGACTGAGATATTACAACCTATGCAAACAATAGATCCAGTTGTTGCTTTAACATCACAAATGCAAATGTTACAGCAACAGATACAAGATATGACGAAAGGGACTACCAAGAGATATGCGATATAGGACATTTTCCCTTATCCTTTCGATTGAATGGTCGGCTTGATACCTTTTCCTAGACACTGTGTGATCCCAAAATACGATAAGTATAATGGAAGAATGGATCCCATAGATCATATCAGAGAATTTAAAACAATGAGTCTTGAGTTTTCCCAAGAGGAAACATACTTATTGAGACTATTCCCTAGGAGTTTGGGAGGATCATGGATGGAGTGGTTTTTGAAATTAAAACCTGGTATCAAAATTTTTGAGGAACTAGTCAACAGATTTATCTCTCAATACTCCTTCAACATCCAACATGATGTTACAATCAAGGATCTTTACAATCTAAAACAAAACAAAGGAGACACATTGTTGTCTTTTCTTCAAAGATGGGGATGCTTGTTCGCTAGATATCCTAGATCCATTCCTGAAGACGAAAAGATGGAGTTGTTCATTGAAAACTTAAATGAAGAAATGACTTATAGACTCGAACTTCAATGTCCTCCCACATTTGAAAAAGTTATAGAAAATGGTCTTAAAATTGAAGAGGCGTTAGTCAAAAGGGGAGTTATCAAGCATTTCAATGATAAAACAAACAACACAAGTAACTCCTCAAATCAATACTCAAGTGCTGAGAAGCCAAATTTTGGCAAAAGAATCGAAACACAATTAAAAATGAGACAACAAATGAACCCAAAAATGCCAAACTAGTCTTCAACTTGACCGCATCTACATCAAATAACCAAAAAAAAGATCAAATTGTCAAGTCAAATATCATACAAAACAATGAGATCACAAAAACAAAGTCATATCAAAAACCATCAAAACGGTGAAGGTTCACACCTTTGGGACAAATGATGGAATCAGCAATGAAAGAATTAGTTACCAGAGGCCTTCTCAATGCACGAGAAGCTAGAAACTGGGATCCGAAAGTCAAACCATCATGGTGGAATGATGCCGATTACTGCAACTTTCATAATAACAAGGGTCACAAAACCAACAACTGTATGGAATTGAAACACGTGGTACAAGATTTGATTGGCAACAACAAAGTGTATGTGGAAGGACCTCAACATAACAACGATCATTCGACCTTCAAAGATTCTTTGCCAAATTATGACAAAGGTACATCATCCTCAAACAACAAAGGAAAAAATGTTAATCATGTCTATGACACAACAATCCTTTGTTTATCTAAAGTCAAAAATGATCATATAGTTGGTCATAACATTGATGAGAACAAAACCAACAACATTATCTCTTTGGGTTTGCTCCCAAGTGTGCAAAACTCTAAAAATCAAATCAATGTCTTAAAAATCAGAGAAAACCAAGAACATCAACCAGCCAATGTGATAACTAGGGGGCAATCTAAGGTGGTGTTAAAGGGAGTGGGCTCCACACATATGGTTTCACCTCCATCTCATTATAATGTTATCGATCAAATGCAAAACATCCCCCGAGAAAATCAAGAACATCAATTGGCAAACGTCATGACTAGGGGGCAAGCCAAGGTAGTGTTAAAAGGAGTTGGATCTCAACGTGTGGTTCCACCTCAATCTCATTATAATATTATCGATCAATTGCAAAAAATCCCTACACAAATATCGATACTGGAACTCCTTAAATTGTCACCATCACATAAGGAAGTTCTAGAACAAGCATTAATGGCCACAACAGTACCAAAGAATCTAGATGTATGTCAATTCTAAGCTATGGTGGGACATCTGACTACCTTGCATTGTCTATCATTCTCTGAACAAGATGAAATCTCATTAAATCATCCTCATAATACTGCACTGCATATTGAAGTATTAATCCATAATCATCACGTCAAGAGAGTTTTAATAGATGGGGGAGCTGGTCTAAACATTTGCACATTCAAGTTAATCTGTACATTAGGATATTTCGATGACGCTATTGATGCTCGGAGGAAAATCACCATCAAAGCATATGATGAGGAAGAAAGATCCTCCAAAGGTTTAATTGTCTTTCCCATTCAAGTGGGACCCATGATGAAACATATAGCATTTCAAGTATTGGAGAGAGAGTTGACATACAACATACTCTTAGGGCGACCATGGATCCATGAGATGCAGGTTGTACCTTCAACATATCATCAATGCCTAAAGTTTCTGGTAAATGGACAGGAGGTAACAATAGCTACTGATTATAATCATCCACAACATTGTGACACATTGAGGAACTCTCAAGATACCTTTGTGCCTCACAATAGGGAAGCTTCTAGTTCAAAATAATCCGTTGAAGAAAAACATCCGAGTATCAACACCAAGTGGGTGGAAAAGAAAGGTAAAGAAAAAGAAACAAGTCACGTTAAAACTCACTCAACAAAAAATTTGGATCCACAAACTTCTCCATCAGAAAAATTTCTAAAGCAAGTTCAGTTGACAGAGAAAGGGATGGGACAATATTCAATGGTGCAATCGCTTAACATTACACAGTTAATACCATCTCCTAAGACATATGGTAAACCATCAATGATCAAACCTCCAACATCTTTTCCTAACATAGTTCTTCAAGAAAAATTTGTGAAATCAGGAACCATAGCAGAAGAAACAGATGACAAAGCAATCCTAGATTGGCTATACAAGGATGAAGAACCATCAACATCAAAGATCGGTATCAAAAATGTTAACATCAACACAGACAAGTATGGAAAAGGAAAGGCTATTCTTGAAAAGATGGGTTATGAAGGACAAGGACCTATGGGATTAAGAAAGGAGGGAATCACAAAACCTATCACACCTCTCACTCTCCACACAAATGAGAAACTAGGACTAGGATACTCTTAAGAAGAGAAGCAGAAGCTAACAAAGATGGCTGTAGAAAATATCCTTCACTTTAGAGATGGTTTTGAAACAGACTAAAATGAATATGAGTGGGCATTACCTTCTGATCTACTTTTCATTGATATTCCAGTCGATGTGATTCAAAAATATGCACCTACATGTGAGGAGGGCCAAGGCTTTGGGTCTAGACCATTCATCATGGAATCACTAAATATCGATGACTCTAGTGAGGATGAACAAAATTTGAGTGAACTAGATGATTTCGAAGAAGGTACCATCATGGATCTCGATATCCCAAATGACAATTATGACGATATTGTTGTCCTTGCCCTTACTTCCATTGACCTAAATCAATCTGATGATATCATGCCATTAATCCATCCAAAACTTATTGATTGGGAACCTATTGAACCTTTGACTGTACCAAAATTTGCAAATGATGATGTCATCGTGCATTTCCTATGTCATACCGAACCTGATACAAATTTTATCTATAATACTCATAACAATACGACTCAACAGGAGGGTGTCAAATCTTCTAGTTGCAAAATTGAAAACAAGGAAAATAGATCTAATGGTGAAAACCATTCTATGGCAGCATTAGATCTGGAAAAAGTAAAAATAAAGAATGCATCCAACGGTGAAAACCTTTTCGAGGCACTGAAGGATGGAAGATTTGACACTCTCCTAGAACATTATCATGAGCGATCATCAGTTATGGTCGAACCTACACAATCAGTGGACATTGGCATAGAAGAGAAGGCAAGAGTTCTACATCTAGCACAATAAATGACTGATCAAGATAGACCGAAATTTATCAATTTATTTAAAGAAAGAAGCATCAACTTCGCTTGGTCATATTCCAATATGCTAGGCTTAGATCAAAATCTGCTTATGCATCATTTGTCTTTGCCAACAGGAATCAAGCTTGTTAAGCAAAAATTAAGAAAAATGCATCCTCACATCGCATTGATGGTAAAGTCAGAATTAAAGAAATTATTGGATGCTAAATTCATACGGTCTATAGACTATGCTGAGTGGATATTGAACATAGTACCTATTTCAAAGCTAGACAACAACATCAGAATCTACATGGATTTCAGGGACCTCAATAAAGCATGCCCGAAGGATGATTTTCCACTACCAAATATAAACATCATTGTGGACTTGACGGCAGGGCATGCCATGTTATCAATCATGGACGGCTTCTCTGGGTACAATCAAATAAGAATAGCTCCAGAAGATCAGGAAAAGATGGCTTTTACATGTCCATGGGGAACCTTTTGCTGGAACGTCATGCCATTTGGTCTAAAGAATGCAGGAGCCACTTATCAAAGAGCAATGATGACAATCTTCCATGATATGATGCACACTTTCATGGAGGATTATGTGGATGACATCTTGGAAAAATCTACTACAAGGGAAGGACATCTGCATATCCTAGACAAAATCTTCACACGGATGGAGAAATTCAATGTTAGGTTAAACCCTAAGAAGTGTGTCTTCGGGGTTACATCAGCAAAACTACTAGGATACATTGTTTCAGAAAAGGGCATTGAGGTGGATCCAGCAAAAGTCAAAGCAATTATGGAGATGCCACCTCCTAAGAATATCAGCCAGTCAAATCACTACAAGGATGACTTCAATCAATCAGAAGATTCATCTCCCAACTGGCAGACAAAAGTCATCCTTTTAATCATCTATTGCATAAAAATATAGTTTTCAAGTGGGATGAAGGGTGTGAAACAACATTCAATCAAATCAAGCAATATCTAATGTCACCACCCATTCTAATGCCACCAACAGAAGGAAGGCCTCTCATTTTGTACATTGCCATGACAATATCTCTTTGGGGGCACTATTAGCACAAGAGGACTATGAAGGGAAAGAGCACGCCATCTACTACATCAGTAGAACTTTAAATGGCTATGAAATAAACTATACATTCATAGAAAAGTCCTGCTTAGCAGTGGTGTTTGCTACTCAACAGCTGAGACACTACATGCTGACTCATACAATCAGATTAATTGCAAAGATCACCCTTTGAAGTATCTACTAAGTAAAGCTGCCTTAACAGGTAGACTGGCGAAATGGGTTATGCTCCTAAGTGAATTCACATTCAATATGTCGAGAGAAAGGCAATCAAGGGACAAGCAATCATTGAATAGCTAGCTGAAGCTCCTCTACAGATGATCGCCCAATGACAATGGAATTTCCAGATGCAGACATTATGACAACAATGCCCCAACAATGGATACTATATTTTGATGGATCATATACACAACGAGGATCAGGAGCAGGATCTTGTTCATCTCTCCCCAAGGACACACAATTCCGAAATCATATAGACTCATGTTTCAGTGTACAAATAATGTGGCAGAATATGAAGCATTGATTATTGGGGTCAAGATAGCAATTCAATGGAAAATCATGGATTTACAGGTATATGGGGACTCTCAACTGGTTATTTATCAAGTAAATGATGAGTATCAAACAAAAGATGAAAAATTGATGCCCTACAAGTAGCAAATAGATAATCTAAAATAGTCTTTTGTCAGTATCAAGTTTGATCAAATTCCAAGGGCAAAGAACAAAGTTGCAAATGCTATGGCTACAATTGCTTCATTACTACAATTGCCTGAGAAGCGTGTTTGTTATGAGTTTATGGTAGAACAAGTATCATGTCCTTCCCATTATCAATCAGAATCCGCTACCATATGCCATCTAGAAACCACTGAAACCTCCATATACGAAAAAACCTATGCTTACCTAAAAGATGATATCCTTCCTCCCGATCTTTCAAGGAACCAAAAATGAAACTCTATCCGTCAATCCACCCGACACACTTTAATCATAGATGTCCTTTATCGTCGAGGTCTTGATGGTACCCTACTCCGATGTCTAGAATGCAATGAATCTGAAATGGCCCTACGAGAAGTTCACGAGGGTATTTGTGGTACTCACTCGAGTGGAATAACTCTAGCTAAGAAACTCCTCCATTTGGGATATTATTGGCCATGCATGGAGAAAGAATCATATCAATTTGTCAAGAAATGTCAAAAATGTCAAGTTCACAACAATCTAGTTCATGCACCAGCACAGGAACTGCATCCCTCCACATCGACATGGCCTTTTTGTCAATGGGGCCTAGATCTGGTAGGAAAAATAAATCCATCTTCATCTAATGGACACAAGTTCATTATTATAGCTACAAGTATTTCACAAAATGGATAGAGGCAGTACCTCTTACTACCATCACTGGGAAGCAAGATTTCCTCTTTCATCTTGAACTACATAATATGTCGGTATGGAATCCCTCAATCCATTATCACTGATAATGGATGACCTTTCAAGAATCAAGATGTCCAAGAGCTATGTGATAAATTCCACATCCAACATCATTTTTCAACACCGTACTATCCTCAAGGGAACGGCCAAGCAGAGGCCTCTAACAAAACCATACTCAAAATTCTCAAAAAGACGGTTAATGATGTTGGACGTGATTGGCATGTTCAACTCAACCCTGCACTATGGGCCTACAGAACAAGCATCAAAACACCAATGGGAGCTACACCATTTGCTTTGGTATATGGATCAGAAGCCATATTACCCATTGAAGTTGAAATTCCATCCCTTCTTGTATCACTCAGAGTTATCATTTCAGATGAAGACAATAGGGTATCTAGACTATAGGAACTAGAATTGCTAGACGAGCGTTGTCAACAAGCTGTTAATCATCTAACAACTTATCAACAGAGGATGTCAAGAAGTTACAATCACAAGGTAAAACCATGGGTCTTTTAGGTTGGTGACTTGGTACTAAAGGAAAACCCTAGGAATCAGCAGGACAGGGAGAAGAAAGGAAAATTTGAGCCTAACTGGCTTGGTCCCTTTGTCGTCATATCAGTGTATGGATCAGGAGCATATCAGCTATCAACGTCAGAAGGGGATCTGTTTGATGAACCTATCAATAGTATTCATCTCAAAAAATTCTATGCTTAAAATCTCCTAGTGCATGGGGAAAACTTCTAAAAATTATTTCCTTGATGAAAACCTGGCAAACAGGCATCTTGGCAAACGCAAAAATACAAAAAAGAAAGAAAAACAAAAAAATGAGAAAAATACAAAAACACAAAGGGTGTAATCAAAGCATATGGTGAAAACCTGGAAACAAGCGTCGTATGTGATTCTAAGATCAACCTTCCCATCTATTTTGAACATATCAGGATCATTCATTTGAAAGTCAGTATCAATTTATATCATATCATTCGTCTGGCCATCATTACATCCATTATCAAAATCATGTCACATGGTCAATATATCACTCCATAGCTTGGGGGCAACATCTGGATATCATTAGGGGCAATACAAATGTATCGATTTCACCAAA
>VCHN02001451.1:0-22217 GCA_007115665.2 Sequoiadendron giganteum
ATAAAATTTGAATTTATTAGTTCTTAAATATTTTTGTTGTTGATTATTGTATTAGCTACAAAGTTGGGTAGTTTGATAGGACCCCCTAACCTTGATTGAATCAATATCTCTTGTTAATATATTGCAGTTACTCAAATAAAAGTTGAGTATCAAGTAGTTTTAAAAAAAGAAAAATTACACAAAAAATATTTTATTTTAAAAAGGAAACAATGAATCACAAAATCATAATGTCAAATATGAAATAAAAAAGTTAAGCTCTTAAAGATACAAAGCTTAACCTAAGAGGTCTCTATCACAAAGGTTGCCCCCTCTCCATCAAGGAAGTCTTTTCTATCGCCAGTCAACTCCCAATCAATGAGAGCATTATCTTCACTCCCCTAAGGTTGAGAGTCAATAATGCCTCTAGTATAGTTTTCATTTTATTGTGGAAAAATAGTGAGGTCCAAACAAGAAAATTTATTCTAGCCTCTAGATGGAGCCCATCAATACTACTATCAAGACATAAACGAGCATTCTTCTATGTAGAATGACAAAATCCATCCAATATGTTAAACTATAGATGAGAAGAATATTAATGACAACTCAAAAAATTAAATGCTAATATATTTAGTTCCAATTTAAACTTATCACAAAATAATAAATATAAAACAACGCATACCATAGTTAAAAAAATGACTCGAATGGGTGGCATAGTTGGTTAAGGGCTTTGGGTTCATCCCATGTAGGTCTCGAGATCGATTCTCTCCCCTAGATGATTAATGGTTAGGGTCGTGTTGGGTGCGGTCTTAGCCCCCAGAGGACTAGTCTCACCTTAGCTCGCCTACTCCTCCCCCAAAACCTGACAATAAAATAAGACCAATGCAAGGATGGTTGAGCTTGCTGAACTGAATCGCAAATCTAGGCGACAAACCACATGATCATAAATACCTTGAATTATCAAAAAAAAAACAATTAAAAAAATATATACCACTACATTATAAACTTTTAACTTATATGTTATACCACATAAACACATTGAAATTCACCAAAACTTAATAGGAAAAAGAAAATACCATATCACTAGAAATGTGAAAAAAATATAATGTTTTTAATTGATATATTTATAAATATATAGGATAGACTTAATCTATTTAGATGTCTCCTTGTGGTTTGAAGGAGTACGTCACATCTCAAAGGTAATCATATCTTTAGAAAAATGATTTCCCTTTACACACCTATAAATGTTTTAAATTTGGGACAGCTCATATGGATATTTGGCAAGCAGCCCGCACATCTCTCTTTCCACTATAATAGATATTAATTTTTTTTTAAATATAACTTTTGCGCTTCTTTTTTCTAATTTTTTAAAAATTGGGAGCGCTCTAAGTCAAATGTTTGTTTACAGATGTCACATGAAAATAGTTAGACGTGATTAATGGCTATTTTATCGTGAGCACGTCTTTTTTCTATCATATCTCTTCAAAGGGTTGAAGTGGTTGACTAATGGTTTTAAAGTGTTGTTTAAGTTTTTGAATTAATTATCAATGAATTTTAAATGTAATGTTATGGTGAAGCTTGTATAGTTTTGTAAATAGTTAGTTATACATGTTGCACTAGAGTTATTAATTTTTTATAATATTGTTTTGTGCATAGTTATATTTACAATTTTGATGGTTGTTTATTTGATTTCATATAAAAAAGGTTGAATTTATTGAATATGTTAGATGTGTAAGGTATATAAGTGTATATATGATAGTTTTACATGTGTTTTATTCTATTTTGTCTATATATATTTAATATTTGATCATAACATTTAATTAAACTATTTGACACACAAATTGACAATCACTTGATATATATTAGCTATATGTTACTTTTGATCATTATGTATTTGTCATGTGTATTCAACATATCTTGACTTCACATGGATTAATTTGTTTAATGTAATGGTCTCTAGATTGCGACATGTGGTGCAACCTAGTCCATTCATTCAAACTATTTCTTCCCACTCACAAGTTGACATTTTTAGAATACAACATTTACCCTATTGCCCCTTTCCCTAATTAATTCAAATTGACAACTAGGGACATGCAGTTTAGGACATGTCCTAGGTCATTTGTACATATAAAGAAGACATCCAAAACTCATTGCACCATCATTTAAAGTTAGTCACATAAGTCTCAGTCTCAATTTAATCCTAATCGCATCATAATTACTTTCTTGCTTCTTTTGTTTTTCATGCTTATATAATTTTTAAGGGACTTGATTGTTATTAATTATATAAGTCAAGCTTATCTTTTTCTCCATCTTACAATAAAACCCAATGTGCTTCTTAATGCATTTCTTATTCATGCTAGGTACAAAAGACACAAGTAAACACATTGTAGGGGGCTACATTGATAACATACTGGTTGCACCAATCAAATTAGGACAAAGGATACAATCATGTCCTTAATAGTAGGAACCTCAAAGTAACTTGTCATGCCCTCCTTATCTTTGTTACATGTCAAAAATCCAAATTCCAATCTTCTATCACATTATTCAATGAATAAGGTCAAAATTGACATCATGCCAAAACAATAAACACATTATTCTTCTTAATTGTTCCTCATATTTTCTAAACTTGACTTGATGTATTGTTAATTAGTAGTAGACCTAGATTATGTAGAAAGATAAATCATTTGAAAAATTTATATATAATTTATTATATAATCTATTATGATGATATAATAGTGTGAGGATAAATATTTTCTTATATAATATAATCTATATTTCTAATAAATAATAAATCAAACCATACTTAAAAAAAGAGTTAAGAGTTGAGTATTGAATAGTTGAGAGAGAATAATGCGCTTATTGATTGCTAGCATGATATTGATTTTGATGTTTTTGTTGTTTGACTAATGCGATATGGAAATATATTGGAACTAGTGGTCTGGAACTTAGGTTATAATATAGTGACAAATATGCACATGGATTCCTACTATTGTAGACATGAATGCATCATGTAGCCTAGTGTTAGACTAGGTCATGTCATGTGACTTGGTCTTTGTTGATGCAATTTCTATTGTTTACTTATATCTTTTTTATTTTCCACTAAGCAAGGAGTTGTGTTTACAATTATAATAGGGCCTGATATCCTAATGGATATAAGACCTTTGACTTATTTGAAAGTAATTGATCCCCTTAGGAGTTGTACAAATATTAAAAACACCTTAAGCAAGAATGTAGTGTTGATGCAACTAAGATTAATATGACCATGATGAAATGAAACTAAGATTAATGGATATGAGATTGAATTATCGTGTAATTAATTTTAGATGTTAATTCTTAACAACGCTTAATATTCCTAATGACCTAGAAGACACCTTTAAATTATACATGTTTCTACATGCTCAACTCAATATTTTTGGCGTATAGGCTAATGGGATAATGACTAGATTATGAAAAAGTTGACCCTAGGATAAGAGATTAATGTTTTGAGATTGGTAGACAAGGCCACATTATTTGGTATAGTCCAAGAATTGGGTCATACCATGTGGCATGGTCTCAATTGGAAAATTCTAGGAATGGTAATTGGTTCAAATGAAGGGGATTTGTAGTAGTGGTTGGCTAGTGGTCTTAGGGGTCAGTGTTAGTTAATGCACAAAATGAGTCAAATTGAGGACCAAGGTTGTACATGATTATGTCAAAAGTTATGTAAAGAGGTGAACATTTATTCCTTACAAATGGGTGATCCTACAATAGTGAGTTACACTTTTTGGCCAAATATGACATTGAGCTGAATTTTTTTAACTAAATCTTCACTTTCAGACACCTATAGTTGCTAAACCATGAGGAATTTGAAGATGATGTAAACTAGTGATTTGTGACATTTTTTCTATAGATTCTAAATATATATTTGAAAAAAAATTGGGAATCAAATTACATTTCTTTTTCCATCTCCTTCGATAACTAGTTTTTAATAGTAAACACCATTTTTAAAAAGTGATGTTTACTATATAACACAACGTTTTTTCTATGAAGGATAAAATTCTTTTTTTTTCGAATTTAGACTTGTAACTACAATATATAGCTCCTCCATTCAGTTTCATAGTGTTTTATTGAATATTTTTTCTTAATTAAGTTTTGAAATCAAACCAATTACAATTTAGACATAAGTTTACTATATAGCACAACTTTTTTTGTATGTATCAAAATTCTTTTTTTTTTTGGTTGGATTAAGGACATCAACACCAAGATTGTAGATATTTTTCCACATGTGCAGAATAAAGAGCTTGATTTTTGGTGAAAAACCTATGTTTAATTAAATTAAAAAATCCATAATAAAACCAAAATATATTAAAACTATACTTGATGGAGAGCTCGTTTTGAGGACTATAATCTTCCAGTTGGGTTTTCCAAGTTGATTCCATTTTGATCCTCAACCTGAGCCTCGAAACCCAAAATTTTGCATAAAATCGCACATGGAGGGGGGCAAGGGTAAAAACAGGGGGTTCTAGCGAACCCCCTAGAACCCCTTCAAGCAAAGGGGGGTTTGCTAGAAGGGGGGTTGCTAGAACCCCCTTAAAATAACATTAAAAAAAAATACCATTATTTTATTCAAGAAAAAGGTCGACTAGGGGTTCAAATGAACCCATTGAAGGAATGGGGGTTCACTTGAACAAGGGTGTTTGAGAAAACCACTTTATTGGTTCACTCAAACACCCCTATTCAATTGAACCACTTTATTGGTTCACTCAAACACCCTTGTTTGAGTGAACCCCCCAATTTTTTCGAGCGAACCACTTTATTGGTTCACTCAAATACCCCTGTTTGAGTGAAGCCCCCAATTTTTTTTGTGTCTTGTAACACCCCTCCGTTTTGCTTTCTGGATTGGACAATTTGTCCTTGTTTTGCGTTGAATTATGTTTTTGGATATTCTGATACCTTATCTGGTGTCTGTACTTGGTCACTATTCATTGAGCGATAGACTATATTATGTGATGTGATTTGATTTATCTGATGTTTTAGTTTACATGCTTTAATTGGTGTAAAGATGTTAGTTGATATAATATGTAATTGCTTATGAGATTGTATCTTGGATGGTTATCTTATTATGTTATGTAATATCCTTATGATGTATGATGTTTATTTCATAAAATAATTAATGCTATGGTTATATGTAATATGTATGTGTGGGTTAAAGTAATCCTAACCTTGTAGCCTTAGACGTTGTTGTTAATTAGTAAGTGAATGTGTATGTTTAACTCACTTTAAAAAAAAAAATTTTAGTATGCTTTTATAGTGAATTTAAACTTCCTCTAGGGTTGCGTGGCGGGGCATTAGCCTCCAAGAGATAGTCATCACACATAGGTAAGTAGTGGGTTCTGGTGTGTATATTGGTACATATGTGTATTATGTATGATAATTCATGGTTATGTGTCTGTGAAGACCTGGTTGGAGGTTGTTTCACCATGTTGTCTTGTTTGGATTGACAGTGTACTTGGTTGAGTGTATATGGCACAGGTTGCTGTTGTTTTATGTTGAGGTATGGAGTGGTTCAGTTTGGAACCCTTGGTTATGTGTGATTGTATGGAGTTTTCACTTGGGGTCTTTGCAGGCTTCCAGTAGTAAGCCTAACCCTTTGGGGGGGGGGTGGGGGGAGAATGTAACACCCCTCCATTTTGCTTTCTGGATTGGACAATGTGTCCTTGTTTTGCATTGAATTATGTTTCTGGATATTTTGATACCTTATCTGGTGTGTGTACTTGGTCACTATTCATTGAGCGATAGACTATATTATGTGATGTGATTTGATTTATTTGATGCTGTAGTTTACATGCTTTAATTGGTGTAAAGATGTTAGTTGATATAACATGTAATTGCTTATGAGAAAGTATCTTGGATGGTTATCTTACTATGTTATGTGGTATCCTTATGATGTATGATGTTTATTTCATAAAATAATTAATGCTATGGTTATATGTAATATGTATGTGTGGGTTAAAGTAATCCTAACCTTGTAGCCTTAGAGGTTGTTGTTAATTAGTAAGTGAATGTGTATGTTTAATTCACTTTAAAAAAATAAAAATTAGTACGCTTTTATAGTGAATTGAAACTTCCTCTAGGGCTGCGTGGCGGGGCATTACATGCCCAAGCAATTTTTATTCATCAATGCAATTTTAACCCACTTATGTGGGATCACCCAAATATATGTATGAATAAAAAACTAGAGGTCTTTATATAGATGATTGTAGTTAATACAATACACTTTAAAAAATTTGCTTGATAAAAATATTAAATCTTCCACTAAGAAGGAGTTCATCTTGTATTTCTCATGAAATCCCTTTTTCTTTTAAATTTTTGCATCAAAATAACTTTCATTTCACTTTATTTGATATGATATTTTACCTTTTACTTTCATTTTAGTTAATTTTCTTTTGTTAAAATCATAAGATGGTTTCAACCAAGGGAAATCCACTTCAAAGGGTGAAGTAGAAGCCATAAGAATAGAATTGGGTACAATTATGTTTGTATAGGAGTATGTTAATATGAACATGTGTAAGCAATTATCAACTATAAAGGAAATCACACATCACCATCATATGTTGCCTTTATTGAAATAATATCTCATAGAGAAAGCTACACAAAATCAAGTTGCGATGAATCTTGCAAGTACAATATTTGGTGAATAGTTTCAATACCTCTTTTTCTTATAATTATAATTAGTTGAACATTTGGTAGTGTACTACCCACTTAACTAATCCTTGAACTAGATTATGAAATAATTTTAATGACACTATTATTATTAGATTTTCTAATGGTTTGTGCTAGTTAGAAATAGGGAAAAAATGATTAATAATTGTAAGCACTAGTTCTTCTCTCCAACCTTTGAGTAACAAGATATGTTTAAGCATTAATAATTTATCTTCTAAGACTATATTTTTTATATTTTTGTATTATCAATTTAATTTTGAGGTTTAAAGCATACTCTCGTGTGGTTTAGAAGGCTAAAGGTTCTTTTAAATGGATGGTGAAGCTTAAATGGAATATTATATATTTATATGTTGTCGATTATTGTACACATGGGTCAATAGAGGTGCATGTGGGGGTTGATGTTGTTATCATTAGTTGTGTTGATTATAGTAGGGGCACAAGATAAGATATTTAGAGGTGTAAGGTGCATGCTCATTCTAGAAAGACTGAAATGAATGTACACTATATTTTACTATATGTGAGGAAATTTGAGCCACTTTATGTAACTCTCCATAATAGTTCCCACACATTGAACTAAAGTGTTAACACACACTCTAAAAATTGAATATTTAAAAATAATAATGATGATGCATTAAAATATAGTGTATGATATGTAATTTATATTAATGTAAGAGAGCCATATAAATACTCTCCCAAAATACTTAGAGCTCCATGTTAGTCACATAAAAATTATACAACTAAATTTAGAGAAACATAAATATTAGAATTTGTAAAATTTAGAATAGTATAAAGTAGTTGAAAAGTGCTTTTGAAAGAAGAAATTTAATATCGGCTTATTGATGCTATATAGCCTTGCTAGGGCCTAATAATTATGGTAAATTGTAGCTACTTTAACAATAGTTGTACTAGATAAAGAGATGGGGATGTGCCTGTAAGAACATTTGAATGGAAAAATTCAAAGTGTTTAAATGTACATACAAGTTGCATTGGGATATGTATTAAAAAGAGGAATAATATTAGTTTATGTGGTAATTTCTCACAATTTTTTTATTACATCATTGAATGAATTATGAATACAAAATAAAACAAATCCAATATCAAATTATATAAGTGAAATTACCCATAAAATAAAATAACAATAAAATCTCCTACAACTAAAATAAAATAGTGAAATAACTT
Source organism: Sequoiadendron giganteum (assembly GCA_007115665.2). NCBI lineage: Eukaryota > Viridiplantae > Streptophyta > Pinopsida > Cupressales > Cupressaceae > Sequoiadendron > Sequoiadendron giganteum. The sequence goes on from VCHN02001451.1 coordinate 7,858, forward strand.
GTTGGTTATAGAAAAAAAATGTGAACATGTTTAGTGTCTTAAATATACTGCCAATTTTTACAATCAAAATTAACCTAGCCATGAAAGACTTGATAACCTTTACTTTCAAATTTTCAAAGGGAAAGGAACATTGATATTGGTCAAAATGAAATTAATTCTAAAAAAATAATTTAAAAATGGTAACATGTAACTAACCACCTCACTTAAATATTGTATAATTTACATCATAGGATATGAGTGCATGAATAATGTTCATTGTGGGGTGAAGCCACAATAGTGTTTTACAATTCCAGTGAGGAAGGAAAACCCATAAAAAAAAACCTCATGGCAAAATTTTACATTTTGGGGGTTCAAACGAACTAGATGGTTTGAACAAACCTGGTTCGAGTGAACCCATTCATTACATGCACAAACAAAATTAATATGGAAACCTATTTTGGGAAGGGGGTTCGGTCAAACCAGGGTTCGACCGAACTCAGGTTCACTCGAACCCTCTTGGTTCAAGCGAACCCCCCATTTCCTTGATGTTTCACAAAATTCACGAAAAAAACCTAATTTTTTGCACTTTAGAGCTCTGTTTGAACATGAAAATGGTGGATAATTCACAAGCCCAATTGAAATCAAGTAGTCCTCGGAATGAGCTATCCAACAAATACAATTTTGATATGTTTTGGTTTTATTATGTATTTGTTTTTAATTTTATTAAATATAGGGTTTTCAGCAAATACGAAGGTCTTTGTTCTACACATGTGGAAAAATAACAAATTATCAATTTTTTTTTTTAAAATATGAGTGCACTAGATATTGAAGTCCTTCATCCAACAAAAAGAATAAATTGAATTTTGATATATACAAAAAAATTGACGTGTTATACGATCACGCTAGGTCTAAATTATAATTGGTTTGACTTCGAAACTTAGTTAACGAAAAAATATTCAATAAAAAAACTATCTAACCAAGTGGAAGCACCAGATATCAGAGTTAAAAATTTAAATTTGAAAGAATTAGAATTTTATTCTTCATGGAAAAAAAATTATGCCTTATATAGTGTGCGTTAGTTTTTAAAAATGTTGTCTTTTGAAAAAAACTAGTTTTTGTGGAAGATGGAAAAAGAAGTGCAATCTGATTCCAAAAAAAATGAAAAAAATATTTTTAGAATCTACAGACAAAATGTGGCGAGACTCTAGTTTGCATTATCTTCAAATTCCTCATGGTTTAGCCACTATAGGTGCCCGAATGTGAAGATTTAGTTAAAAACAATAATTTCAGTGTCCAGTTTGGCCAAAAATTGTAAACCACTATTGTGGGATCACCCTATGTCTACCTAACACTCACACACATGTATTTATAGCTTGTGTTTTAATACTATACAACCCTTTCTTCTTCACTAATATAGTTCTTTAGCCCTTCTAGTTGGTGGTCCACAATGGCAAGCTTTTGCAAGTCCTTTATCATGGTGGTTACAATGCCTAGTAGAATTTCATTCTTGAAAGGACAATGATCTTCAAGAATCTTGTGATAAAAATAATTTGAATACATTATAACCCAATAAATAGTCACATAAGATGTTTGAACCCAATTATTTTCTTCCATTTTCATTCCATATATTTAACTAGGGTTTAAATTTGCAATAATTTAATGCTCAATGCTATAAAAATGCAAGATATAAGTAGATTTCATTACAATCCCAATGGCTATATGAGTATATTATAGTCAAAACCAATTTTCTCACACTATAAACAATAATAAAATAAAATCCAATCATGGAACATAGATTCTAATAGTAAGAGAACGACTTTCAATATAATAAGTAATTTCAATATTGACTAGTGTTAGTGTCAAATGGAATCACTTCCACCATAAATTCTACCAAAAATTACAACATGCAAGGCCTCATTTGACATAATTTTGTTCAATTTTACTACAAAATTAGTATACATAACTTTGTATTGTTGAGAATTGACATATAAAAAACATGTATGCCCTTGTAAGAGTTATTAATGTTTTCAAATGATATTGTATATCTATAGAATTAGTTTTGGAGGAAAAAATAAAATTGATATAGTTAAAAAAGACCACTTACCATAATTTTTTACTCAATCTTAATATATCACAAACTAATTAGGTTAATATTATTATATATTATCTATAAGAGAGATTAGAATGGTCTTACAAAAATGAAGGTATTTACCCTCCTTATTTTGTAATTGAATTTTATGATTTGGAAAATTTCATCTAAGGAAAACATGAAGCTTCCACATCTATGAAAAATATGATTGTTAAAAATGAAAAAAAAGGTTAGAAAAAATACAAAATAGTTTTTTTTTTTTAAAAAACTAGTTGTGTACTGAAAATCCTTAATCTAAAATACAAAAAAAAACGAATGCAATGAAAAAGGAACACAACAACACCTTAGATTAGGCCTAGTTGAAACTAAACAAAACAAAAATATAACAACAAGAATGATTATACCTTTCTTGTCTAGCTTGATGGAATGGTTGGCCCTTGATGATGCTCTTGATGTGTGCTCCTTGATGACAAGCTTGTAATAATGATGGTGGTTGAATGATGGAAGATGGTAGGTGGGAGTGCAAATGGCCTTGAATGCTATAATAATGGCTAGAATGCTTAACAATCTTCAAAATTCTTCAAAATCTTAACCACTAACTTGAGGCCAAAACCCTCTATTTAAAGAAAGATGGATGGCTGAGATTGATCCACCATGGACAAGATGAAGGGATGTGGTGAGTTGAGGACTCACAAGCCCTCACATCTTTCCATGTGGAGGGTGAGATGGAAGCAGTATATGGTGAGATGGAAAAGGCCATGTCATCCTAAGGTACTTGCAAGTACCTTGGGATTGAAGATGATTTCCTTAAAAAGGGATTCCTTGTCCCTAGGTGGGGCTGAAAGTGACTAGTGGAGATTTTTAGAAAGTCCACTCTTGTCACCATGGGGATTGGAAAGGGCATTGGAGGAATAAAAGTGAATTCAAAATTCATAAGCTTGGAAAAAACCCATGGATAAGACAAGGTCCTCCTAAAAGAGGTCCTTGTCCCATGTACTTAATGTGACCTATGAGAGGTCATGGGGAGAATAAATGGAGTTTAAAATTCCATTGGAAAGGATATGGGGAAGAAAAATGGAATTAAAAATTTCATGAAATTTCATTGTGATGTGACAAGAGTTGATTAAGGGGGTGATTAGACTAATGATGGAAGATTAGAAGAGGGTTAGGTGGCTAATGATGATTAGGAGCCAACTTGCAAAAGTTGAAGGACGTGACACATCCTAATCATGGATTAGGGATGTGTCACATCCCTAATGATGGGATTAGGAGATGAATTAGGATTAAGAAAAAAGTGATGGAGGATGTGACATTTGAGGGAATAAATTAAATATATAGAAATTATTTATTTAATTTATGGGATACAAAGGATAGATGATAAAATATTTCATTAAATTAAATACCTTAAGAATTTAGAAGACTTTAGGGGTATTAATTAAATAATGACAATATTATTTAATTAATGCAGGGAAGAAGATATCTAGACGAAAAGGATAAATTTGGCCAAATATAAGTGGCTAGATTTAGATGTCTACAACTAGAATACAAGAAAATAATAGTTCTTTTTTTATTTCCATAATTATTAGAAATTTGATCATTGATTCACCCCCATCTCATTATTCCAGGTGTTCAACAATTGGTATAAGAGCTTGGTTCCTTGGAAGAAGCTTAACTGCTTTGGGAAGATCTTGGAGGTTGAACACATGGTTGTTAAAAGAATACCTACTCCTTAAGAAGAGATTAATTCTATTGGATCTACAAAAGAAGATTGTATATTTGACAGAAATGGAGAACTCAAACTTTCTCTTGAAGAACTAGAAAGAATTGAAGGTGAAAAAAAGATCTAAAAGAAAATTTCAAAGAAGAAGATGAATGCATTGAGAGAGAAAATCAAGAAATTCAGAGAAAGGCATAAGGATATAAGTGAGAAATTGAAGCAAGCAAATGAAATAATTAGAGGTTTGAAAGTGTAAGTTGAAGAAATAAAAAGAGTTAAAGAATGTTTGAATGAAAAGGTGAAAAGAAAATATGAAGAATGCACAAAGATTGAATAAGAAGCTGTAAATTTGAGATCAAATCTTGAGAAATAAAGAATTCATGAAGAAAAAATCAAGATGAGTTCTACAAAGCTTGATAAAATGATTACAAATCATAAAGGCTCCAAAGATAAAGAAGGTTTAGGATTTGAAAAGGGTGAAAGTTCAAAAGTAGATCAAACACCTAATGTTGAAAAGAAGATCAATGAACAAAAGAAGACTCAAGACAAGAAGAAAAATGGCAAGAAGATCCATAATCAAAGGAATGAAGCTAGAAGACCATCAATCAGACAACCAAATGCACAAAAGTACCCATCTTTTAATGGTTTATGCTATTCTTGCAATAAATTTTGACATAACACTATGGAATGTAGAAGCATAATAAATAAAAAAATTTCATCCTTTCCTGGTCAATGTTTTGCATGCAAGAGATTTGGTCATAGAGCTAGTGAATGCAAAAATTAAATGATGAATGGTTTTAACAATGGTAGAATGGTTTAATATTTCAATGGCTACTTCTATACATGCAATGGATTTAAGCATAAAGCTAATCAATGTAGATGTAGATTGAATGAAAATAATATTGGTTAAAATAATTCCATATGCTACAATTGCAATAGGCTTGGAAAAATTTCTAAGTTTTGCAGAAGTAAAAAAATGAAGGTGAATAATTTGGTAAAAAAGAATGATTTGGTGAAAAATATTGATTTGAAAGAGATAAATAGGGATATGAACAAGATTTGGAAAAATAAGGAAGAGATAGAGGTTAAGTATGAATCTATACCAACATCTGGTGCAATGTTTCTCGTAGAAACTAAGTTGAGAGCTTTGGATTAGGGGGATATTTAATGGGAATCGTTCATCCCCCACCAAATAAATGGTGTTGATGCTTCAGAATGAGGATATGTGATGTAAATAAATGTATCTAATTTATTGGAGAAAAATGTGGTAGAAAATAGGGGGAAGATTTCAAAGCATTTGAAGTTGACTATGCAGGCAGTTAGGGTTTTTACTAGATTTTCAATTTGTGTATTCAATGCAAAATTAGGTCACAGTGGAAGGTTTATAAGTGATTAAACAACCAAAATTAATTTACAACCAAGTTTTCAAGTGAAGGAGAGTAGACGAAGAGTAGAGAAATGCAATTGAAGTGATTGAGTCCTGGTGTGACCCTAGTCGTAAAAGTGAAGTGAAAGGTATTTACAATCTCTATTACTCTAATTTTTCAAAAAAATATTTGAATGTAGTTTGGAAAATTTTGAAATGGATACACCAAGGGTTGTGTATGTGTCTAAGATATCCCAACCTAAATTGAAGAAGCATCCTAAAAAATCCACCAAGGTCAATCTCGAAGGTGCATTCTTGAGGGTTCCTTATGAATTCCTACACATAGAGGATATAAGGATACATATACATGGAAATCTTGAAGAATATGACCATTCTAAACTAGGTAATGTGTGGATAAATGAGCTCACTAGTGATGAACTTTCTTTGAATCCATAATATAAGAATTTGGTTATGAAGGGGCTCGATGTTTGACAAGGCTTTCCCAAAATTTTCCTTGACTATGCTTAGGTAAGGATTGCTTTGAGCCATATCCATGACAAGATTTTATGGACAGATATGCCTAGATTGATCACAAAGGAGGTGATTAGGGATGTTATAGGGTTGTGTGCCACTAGATTTTTTCCAATACTAAAATCTATGAAAAGTGAGATTGCAATGGAGATAATAGGAGCTAAGTATGACACGAGAGCCCTAACTATTAAATACATAAAAAATATTTTTGTGAAGTAAACCTTTATGATGATAGGCTACAAACTGTATTTCTCCAATAGGGAGAACTTTATATATGCCACCACCATAAATACTACCTATGAAATGGTGGAGAAGGAAGGTAATTATGACCTATATGATTTATTGAGGAAGTAACTCATGGATAACTTGTAAAAAAAATGATAAAAAGTGTCCCTTTAAATATGAAACTTTAATTATATGTTTATTATTTTAATTTTTGAAAGAACCTCGTGAAATGAAGAGTGGGGTATGGGTTAAAGTAAGACCTATTTCTTGTCAAATTAGAGACTTCTTGAGATGTTTAGGAGATGCTAAAGCATAGGAAGATTCCCTTGTGGCTTACTTTATAGTTTTTGTGAAGTCCTATTAGTATCTCACTTGTTAATGTTACCATGTTCACCCTAAAATATTTTACCAAATAATTCATGCTTTAATAAAGTCTTTCAGATGGTGAGGATGACACTATGTGGTGCTTGTGCACCAACCCTTCGAAGAATGAGATCGACCTTGTTGGAACAAAAAATCTACTGAGAGGGAAGGTGAATCAATAGATATTAAAATTTTAATTCTTAAACCTTTTGAGTAGACTAACTTCTTAAGAAACATTAATGTGTAGATTGAAATATGAGATATACAAATTTAAACAAGCACACAACCAAGCAACACATAACACAAGATATACGTGGAAAACCCAAGATGGGAAAAACCATAGTGAGAAATGTTGTTAGGGGCTATTGTCCTAATCCATCCTCACAAAGAAACCTTATGTTAAATTTTTTAAGGGCACCAACCCTAAGGAGGCACCAATCCCTTTCTTTGAGCATCAACTCAATTATCTGATGGCACCAACCAATCAGATTTACAACATAAAGGATTATTATAGTTTGTTCATCAAGAAAACAAATCAATGTTATAGCTTACTTTGTAACTGCTCAAGTTTTTGTTGTTGCAACAATAACTCTCTTCTCTACTCTGCACCCCATAGTTTTCTCTACACTTCTCCTCTTTCTTTAGTGCATTCTTTTTCCACCTCAAAGAGCTTAGATTACCCTCTATAAAAATGCATGCATACTCTTCTCTACCTTCTCCATTTCAACTCTAACCAACCTTATTCTATCATATATTTTGTGTTGTTACATACCATCGGTGATTGCCTCATGATTCTCTACCACACAAATCTTTTGTTAGGGTTCTAGGATATCTTCTTCACTACCATACTTCTGAATTGATCCACACAACATTTAATTTTGTTACAAAGAATTTTCCCACACCGTCTGTCTGTCAAACCCTAGAATTGGATATGCATTTAATTTATTCTTTGTTTATTCAATCTAATTTTGACCTCAATATCCATCATGATCTATGCCACCAATTTCTAAATTAAATCTGCAATCATATTGGTTGTTAGTGTAGTTGAGCCAATTAACTTCGAGTAGAGTGGATTTTTGGTTGAACCCATGTTCACATAGACCTGACTGTTTGTAATCTTCACATTCAAATTTGGGTCATCGATCACTTGTCTTTGCACCAAAAACTTATGAATCTAATTCAATCGTTCATATTTAAAACCTTACCATTGGATAAACATTCTTTACATCTCCATCATTGATCTTGTCCATTGTATATCACTCCAAATCTTGAGTCACCACCATTCAATTGCGTGATGCGAGTAACCTAAATGATGACCATTAGATCAATCACCCTTCAAATCTACACTATTGATCTTCATTCATTTGGTATCATTGTAACTCATAGGACTTCATATGAAATTCTGAAAATGTGAATACATTTAGTGATCACTGTTAGATATATCGTTATTTAAAGCAACGTCATCCTCCACTGTACCGCTAGCAAAGGATACAAGCCCATAGAATCCTAGTAGGCTAGTAGGCTACTACCACCTGTTCACCTTATACATCAACTTCTACTTCTTACTTTTATAACTCATCACAAGAACCATCCCATTTATTTACTTCACAACAGTGATGTGAAGTGATCAAGTGATATGTCGCCATGTGTTTGTTAGACCCACCAAATGCTTTTTCCTCCATCTGATCAAAACACCATTTGATCTCCATCATTCCCCACTCCCTCACGAGGTATAGATGGGGTGCCACCATAGGTGTTGTGGGCTAGCGGGAACCATTGGATCTTTTGTCCTTGATCATAACCATTGATCAAGGTTCCATTTCCCATGACACAAACCAAATGCAAAATTCAAAGCTTTGTTGCAATGCATGGGACCTTAGCAATAGTCGTCGAATGTGTAAATATTGAGCGCACAACGTCTGATCTTCAAAAGAAATATATATAAGCGAAACCAACTGAAAGACTAGGTGATGGAGCCAATCACAACATGGTTCTAATGACATAAGTTGATGAATTATGTGACCTACAACCTCTGACAATCAGTTTATGACAAAAAATAAAATCGGTCAAGGTGCCATGATTGCAATCATATGGTTTAACCAGTATACCGTAATTCTAACTGAGAGAAAACATAATTCATTTATGGGAATATTATACATCCTCTAAATCTACCAATTACATATCTGGAATGTAGTCCAAAAATCCATATTGAAGTTGTCACTAGATTTTCATTCAAATTTTTGGAGACCATTGTTGCAAAAATATGACAACATTTTGTCAATTTTGCAACATTTGTAGAATCATTCTTCTTTCACCAACAACTTGTACTAGTGCTTCTAAAACCTGATCCTCATATTTTTATCACCAAGCCTCTAGAATTCTTTGTGTGATATTTCCTTTTGACATCAATGACAATAATATGCCAACAATCTCCCCCTATTTCATTGATGGAAAAACCTAATGCTCTATACCAAATAAGATATTTTAGTCCATGTCCTTGCTCAATTGCTTGAGAATTTGCACAACTTTCTTCCCCTTTGACATCAATGGAAAAGGGCACACTCCCCCTGAAAACATACTCCCCCTTTGACCAACAATTCAAAGAGAAAGTGGGGAACCTTGTATCTACAACCATCAAGTTGTTAGAAATTTGCAAAACAAGTTTACCTGACTTGATTTTTTGTACTTCTCTAGGGATGAATGAAGAACCAATGAAGCTCCCCCTGAATCCATGCCCTTTCACCAATAGTTAGTGAAATGATGTGGGAGAGACTACTAACTTCTGCCTCAGATGTTCAAATTGCTCTGTAGGAAGAGGCTTGGTGAAAATTTTAGTTCCTTGTTCTTTTTCTGGGACATATTCCATGGTGACCTCCTTGTCTATAACCTTCTCTCTGATGAAGTGATACTCAATGGAATGTGATTTTTTCTAGAGTGCATCATTGGGTTCTTTGATACATTTATGGCACTTGAATTATCACAAATAATTGAGATAGGTTATTTGTACTCAACCTTGATGTCCTTAAGCGCTCGATTCATCCATAGGACCTAAGTACAACATGTTGTTGCTGCTAGATATTCTACTTCTGTAGTAGATAGAGTGATTTATTCTTGCTTATTTCTCATCCATGAAACCAATTTGTTTCCCAAAAATTATTCTCCACCATTGGTTCTTTTACTTTTATCTACATTTCCTACCCAATCGACATTTGTGTATGTTGTCAAAGAAAAATCCTTGCTCTTGGGATATTACAACCCATAATAAACAATGCTTTTGATATATTTGAAAATGATTTTGACTTCATTGACATGAGACTCTTTTGGTGCAACCTGAAACCTTGCAACTAAACATATTGCTTGCATAATATCTGGCCTTGATGTAGTTAAGTACAACAAGCTACCAATCATTGACTTGTACATAATTTGATTTGCATCTAGTGATTCATCTGATTTACTCAACTTGCAACTAGTTATCATAGGGGTACTAACCAATTTCCTATCCTCCATACTAAACTTCCTGAGAATTTCCTTAGCATACTTAGTTTGAGATATAAATATCCCATTATTAGTTTTCACTATTTGTAAACCAAGAAAAATGACGATTCTCCCAACATTGACATCTCAAATTCATCTTTCATATGTGTAGAAAATACTTTACACATTTAATCATTGCTACCACCAAATATGATGTCATCCACATACACAAAAATAAAAATCAACTTTTCACCTTATTCAAAATATAAATTACTATCTGCACATCCCTTCTTGAATCCTTGTCGCTGAAGATACTGGTCTAGTATGTAATACCATGATCTGGGTGCTTTCTTTAGACCATATAATTCCTTTCTTAATTTGCATACATAGTCGTCATCTTCTGAACATTGAAATCCCTCTGGTTACTCTATGTAGAATTCCTCTTCAAGATTTCCATTTAGAAATGTAGATATAACATCCATATGATATACTTTAAATCCTTTATATACTGAAAATGCAAGAAAAATTATGATTGTTTCTAATCTTGCCACTGGTGCAAATGTTTCTTCGAAGTCAACGTCTTCAACTCATGCATACCCCTTGCACACCAAATTTTTCTTATTGTGTACTACAAATCCATCTTCATTGAGCTTTTTTCTAAACACCCATTTAGTTCCAAAGAAATTTTTACTTGGGGGTCTAGGAACGAATTCCCATGTCTTGTTCTTCTTAATATAATTTAACTCTTCCTCCATGGCTTTGACCCAATTTTCATCTTTGCTTGCCTTAGTGAAACTCTTTGGCTCAATTTTTTTATAGGAGAGTGAAATTTACTTGTTCTTTATCTTTTGCAAGTCTTCTCCTAGTTTGAACTCCTTCATTCTGTAACGCCCCGCCACACAACCCTAGAGGAAGTTGCAAACAACTGCTTAAACGAACTATTTTTTTTTTTTGTTAAGTACAATTAATATGAAAGTTCACTAACTAATGCCAACAACCTCTAAGGTTATGAGACAAAGGTTATATAGAACCTCAAAAAAAACATGAATCTAAACCATGACATTTAATTACTTAATAAATTAACACATACATCCCAAATAAGATAAATACATCAAAGCATAATAGATAACATTCAATTTCATTTATCCATAATTAAATATTAAAATTACATCCCTCATTCCCCGAATGAGGCAAGACTAAAAAACATAATTACAATTACAACTTTCCACCTCCATATCAACAGAGGGGTAGTAAATAACAAGAACAATTGAAATGGAATAAATTAAGAAAAGAAACTGGATCCCACAAGCTCTCCAATCTAGAAATCTTGTCCACAAAAACAAGAATAAATCCCAATGGAGTAAGGTGCATGCCACCCAACCATGTGGAACCCAAAGGTAGAGCCCTCGTGCTAGGAGATAGTAACAAGGAATCCTAGCGAAGACCAACACCTCTAGACATAGGCTAAAACATAACTGAACCAAACTGACACAACCAATCATATGTACAACACAAGTACAACTCTAACATGGTCACATTGCTCCCACATACAAAGAAGATCAAGTATGTTAAGAGAACCATACATAATAATCGAATACCGACTATGGTCACATCTGGTATGTTAAGGAAACCATACCCATAAAATTGAATACCAAGTGTTGTCCTAGACAGAGTGTCATCACACAACTCATCATGGGTTTACCTCTGGGAATCTTCATAGGCTTTGACCCCCACTAAGGGTTATCCTGGTGACCTCTACCGAATCCCGACCCCCATATTCACTCATGCAGAATCAAATACCTTTCGTACAGACAAGATAGATGAAGTTGCCATTCCAAGCCTTCCCACTCATCCCAAGTCTAAATGAGCCCTTGTGTCTATGAGTGAGGCATAATTATCTTGATTAGTGAGAAGTACCACCTAATCTTCTAAGTATTGTTTTAGTTATCATTTGATTAAACCACCTCCGAAGGTTATCCAACTTACCTCTTTGGGCTTTGGCCCCTACAAAATCCACTCTTCTACTTGACAACATACACACCATCCAAACTCCAAGGGTACAAAGTGCAACAAACAAGATATCATGATCACACCTTTCTTAGGAGGTGACATAAAATGAGACTCACTCCAACATTGGAGGCAACAAATCACATAACAAGGTCACTCCTTACAAGGAGATGCGGATCACATAATCCACTCTTTTCACAGGAGACACAAAACATCCCTGTTCGTGGAAACCGGGTAAGCACTGACTAAACACCAAGCACTACTCAAGGGAATTCATAACGGGTTGACATCACAACCGGCAACCCCCAACCTCTAGGGTCTTCTGGAAGACTTACAAATTAAAGACACTTTTAACACACTTCCCAAACAAGAACACAAAGGAAAAGTTCACTAAAGGCAATTGAAAGAAACTACCTTTGGATATTCTAAATCCATTTCCTCCTTTCATTCAGTAATTTATTGCATTAATAAAACTTAATTTAAAGTCTTGTCAAGACAAAGGATGAAATTTAAACCAAACATTTAATTTCTTAATTGCCTTTAAATAATAAAATAAGCATTTTCATCTATAACTCAGAACATATCGCGTTAAAAATAAATAACCATTTGTCCTTGCATACTAAATCATTTTAAAATAAATCAATTAATTTCGTTATAACACATTACTTACAACTCCAATATTTGCCCTTTTCAAATCTATTGTTAAAATAAAATCAATAATTTGACTATAACCCAATATTAAAATTTTTCAGTTACACTTAAATCAAATCAATAATTGGAGTTTTGCACATAAATTTAAATTCACAATTACATTTAAATCATGCATTATCTAAACCAAAAAATTTAATTCCCTCAATTAAACTTAAAACATGCCTTGAATAAAATATCATTTTAATATAAATATACACATAATACACATAATATACATATATATATATATATATATATATATATATATATTTTAAAACAATATATATATATATATATTAATGTTTTAAAAATTATATTAATAATATTCAATATTATATTATAAAGCTTATTTAGCAAAGTATAAAATAATATTTTAATATTTATAAAAATTTAATATTAAAATATTAATAATATTTTTATATTATAAAATTATAATATTAAAATTATTATTAAAAAGGTCAACACCCATTCTTGGGCTGCATGCATAGAGCTTGGGGTGGGCACGCGGATATTTTTATGGCCGCGGTTCACACAGTGGCCAATGTTTTTGGAGGAGGCGATGATGTTTTTTGGTGGGGTGGCCGCAATGCTAACAGGGCGGAGGGCGGCGGTTATGCCCAGCCGACCACCACTAATGGTGGCGCGACTATGCAAAGCACAACCGACCACCATTAGGGTGGTCACTGCATAGACTGCGACGGGTATGGGGGTCGCACTGGGAACGTCTCCCCCCCAATGCGTCTCCCATGGGAGCGCGGTGGGGGTGAGCCCCTAGCCCCCCCAAAAATATTTGTTTTTTTTTTGTTCAAATTTTTTTTTAAAGACCTTTAAAATTTTTAGAAATCCGTGCCCTCAGACAGGATATTTTTAATAACACAACCCCCCTTTTTGAAATATTTTTACAAAAAGGATATATATAAGTATGTATATATGTCACTTGTATATATATATATGCACATATATATGTATATTTGAATATCTCCCAAGAAATATATAGAATTAAATGAACAAGCAATGAATAAAATGAATATTTACAGCCAAGAACACCATTTATTTTTGAAGAATTTCTTTCTCCAATAGAATTTTTCATAGTTTTTGAAACCAAACTTAACATGGGTTTCCATTATAGATCAGATCTTGAGTTTTCCAAATATGATATTCAACAACCAAACAAATATAAATATAATTTCAAACAATAAAATTGAAATACATGAACCTGGTATTCTTTGAGTTTGAGAAGATCCAGATGATGCTTAGCTTCCAACCTTGCTTCCAAATTCAGTTCCATAACTTTTTTATAGCTTCAATCCAAAACCCACAAAATTCTAACAATTCCTTCTCCCTACTATTTTTAATTTTCTCCAACTTGTTGAAAAAAATTGTGAAGAAAATTCCAATAATACAAAAAATTCCAAAATATCATGCAACCACCCTCATTAATTTCTAAAACAGAAAATGGAAAATATCTCAAAATATCTCTTTCTTCGATTTTTGAATTTCAAACTTCTAAAAATGCAATTTAAATTCTTTTTCTAAATTTCCAATTTAATCTTTTCAATTTCAAACATTAAATCCATAATTTCACCATGAAATACTTATCTGATTTAAACATCATGAATTTAATTAATCAATAAAATTAATTTAATCCAAGATTAAATCATTTTATTAATTAAATTAAAGTAATTAATAAATTAAATAATATTTCTAACATCATTACCAGTAATCAACCACTTAAGTACATAAAACCATTTAATCACCCTTTTCAACCTGTAATTAAATAATTGAAGAGAGGGAACAATATTTAAAGCAGCACATCCTGACTAAGACCCGATGACACACTATGACAAGGGTGCCGACTTGGCACGAAAAACCTAGCTACTATCTCCCAATTGAATACCATTGGGCAATGGACACACTCA